>VMDO01015211.1:0-51878 GCA_007922755.1 Pedetes capensis | reverse complement strand
AAAGACAGGCTTCTCTATTGATAGTAACACCAAAATATTCTCAAGGGGGCAAGATGGCTAAATTTAGACAATAAGCTCAATCAAAGGGGTGAAAACATACCTTTTCCCCCCAGTGAAACAGAACCACCGATTCTTGTTTCATTCCCTCCTCTAATTGCTTGGAAATAAGGACATTCATTCTATTATTGAGTAAAAAGCAGATGTCACCACCTCTAGCCCCCATCAGGATGTAGTTAACGAGAAAATCCAAACTTCCGTAAACAAGCTAGAAGCTCCATCTTCTTACCAAATGAGGTTGAACTATGACTCAACATAGTATCATCCTTTCCTGTCAAATTCTGATACCTCCATCCAACACAGTGTGATTCAGAGCACTTTATTCCAATCTCCATGTCAGAGTGGCTCCTGGCTTAGGTATTAGAGATTCTCTAAGCGATTTCTCAGCTTCATAAACATCTGTGTCCCTTAACCTCACGTACTCCATTTGCCCATTAGAATAAACACAGGGCATGTCTTTGGCCGTATTCCATGGCATCAACCTTATTAGTGACTGTTTAATGCTTATGATGTTTTAGGGCATCTTATAGTCGAGTTGCCAATGTTAGCAATGGGCCAGTCAAGCAAAGGAGGCAGAGGAAGGTACTCCGGTATCTTAAGTGGTCCCAAGGAGCCGTGATTGTGTTGAATCAGCATGAATATTCAGAGTCAACAGTCAGCAACTAGACCCCAAAAGCATCCCATACCTCAAAAGCATCCCATACCTCAGAAATGGATATGGTGCAGGAACATGATGACGATTTAGGGGACAAACAGGATGACATTAGGAGATTTTGAGTCTTATCAGTTCTATTCCAAATCAAATGCATCCATGGTCCTTTCTCTGTATTCCCATTTCTGGGTCTGCCTATCTGTGCTCCTTGTTCTCTCATCATCTCTCTGTCTCACACTCTCTCTCTCTCTTTCTCTCTTTCATTCTCTCTCTCTCTCTCTCTCTCTCTCTCTCTCTCTCTCTCTCCCTCCTGTGTGTCTGTCACTGTGCTTACTGATTCTCTATCTCCCAAGTGTCAGGCACCCAGGATCCACAAGGTAGATTTGGATTTCACATGACTCTTCCACTTGGCAGTCTGATATCTTGACATGACTTTCAATATCAGTTTTCACCTCTTTAAAATAGAGGCAGAAATACTGATCTTAGCCTGCAGCCATACCACTGTGGATCTCGGAAACTAAGCAGGGTTGGGCCTGGCTAGTACTTGGCTAGGAGACTTTCTGGGAACACCAGGTGCTGTAGGCTTCGGAGAAGGACTGGCAACCCACTCCCAAAACCCAGTCAGCCATTGAAAACCCTATGAATAGCAAAGAAGCACTGGTAATAGGGTTTCGCCTGTTGTACATAGGGTCGCTATGAGTCAGACACCTGCTAGATGGTACCTAACAACAAATACTGATCTTGTTGAGTTGTGGTTAAGATGGGATGAGGAAAAGAGTGTGGATCGACAACCCTGTTTCTGGCTCATAACACCAGCTCAACAAATGCTCTTCCCTTCCCTCATCTCTGATTAACCCTCATGACATAGCAGAATCCCACCAATCTGATGGCTGTCTTCTAGTGTGGCCTGCCCCTGGCTCGTTGTTAGATCATCCAATGGAGCCATGACTGGCTGGAGTCATTTTTCACCCTCTTGGCCTCTTGCCAACAGTTTCATATGGCTTCTCACTATAAATCACTCTGGGAAAATAAATGTCCCCAACCCATTAGTGCCCTTCCACCACAAGGCAATTTGAGCCACAAACTAGACAAGGGTTGTTAATGGCCACTTAAATACATTCCTGTGGCCCAAGCTGGAGACCCTCAACCAGCCTCTAACCCTAACAACCCCTGTCAAGGAGATAATCCTCTGTGACAAGACTGATGGCAAGCAGTAAGGACCCATATCTGACCCCTACAGTGAGTGGGCGCCACACATCCTGGTTTGCTTAGGACAGGTCCAGTTTGTTCCTGCTATCCCAGAGTAAGGTCCTTCTCCCTAACCTGCACCACTTGATATTCCCACAGCACCTAACAACAACAACATCCCAGAGTAATTATCCACAGTGCCTCCCTTCACTTTCAGAAGACTGATGGTTTGAATGACAAACTATACAGGGTATCTATGGCAACCAAGAGTAGTAGTTTAGGTAATAATAGGCATCATTTATCAAGCACTAGCTATGCAACAGCACCTAACAATAACAAGCTCTGTGCTGGGCATCATCAGAAAGGTCTTACATGCTATATACCTCATGTGAACTTCAGGATCACGCCAAGAAAGGAGGCACCATCAATATCTCCATTTTATAGACTGGGAGCCTGCAGCCATATCACTGTGGCGTCTGATCCTGTCAGATCTCAGAAGCTAAGTAGGGTCGGACCTGGTTAGTACTAGGATGGGAAGCCGCCTGGGAACACCAGATACTATAGGCTGGGGAGAAGGATCCAGCAACCCATTCCCCAAAAAACAATCAGCCGTTGAAAATCCTATGAAGAGCAGAGAAGCATGACAATAGGGTTTCATCCATTGTACATAGGGTCGCTATGAGTTGGACACCGGCTTGACAGCACCTAACAACAACAACAATAGACCAGGAAACTGAAGTTTAGGGGAGTTAAGCAACACAGTCAGTGTCAGCCAGAGGACATTGTTGTGCCTCACCCAGATCCCTTCTGGGGTGGTACACCCACTCCCCACCTGCCGGAAGTGTTGGCTCCTCAGGGCTCTGAGCTGTTCCCTTTGCTGGAGAACTGTGCTCAGTCACATATAAACACCTCTGCTTGAGAGATTCCGTGCCCTCCCTTAGGAAGAAGCCCAGACAATGATGAGAAAAGCGCTCCCTGCTCCTTGCTCCCAGGAGGGACTGACTGTGGCGTGGGATCCAGCTGAGACCGTGGGATCCAGCTGAGACCGCACCCTCGCTTAGCTCTCTCCTCTGCCCACCCCCACTCCCCTGGCTCCCACTGTCCTGAAAACACTCACGCAATAAACTACTCACAAAAAGGGTTCCAGTGCCAGGCTCTGTCTCCAAGGAGCCTGACCTATGAAGTCCAGCTAGCCAATGGCACAGGTGGGACTCATGTCTAGGAAGTCTAATTCCAGATGTGACATGCTATTGCCTATATGATATATATAATTACTATGATAGCCTCCGGGCTGGGGATGTGGCTCAGTGTTAGAGTGCTTGCCTAGCATGCATGAGTGCCTAAGGCCCCAGGTTCAATACCCAGCACTGGAAAAAAATCCCCCGCCAAATTGTCACTTAGCATATGTCATGTAGGACTAAATATGACAACAATGATGACAACTGTCACAATAATTCCTTTTTATTGAGTGCTGACAATAGGCCAATGTCTGTATTGTATCTAATCTCTGATCTTCCCAACACCACCATCAAGACCATCTTAGAGAGCCGGGCACGGTGGCGCAGGCCTGTAATCCCAGCGGTTTGGGAGGTGGAGGCGGGAGGATCGCGAGTTTGAGACCAGAGGTAGTCTGTGTAAGTTAGCGAGACCCTGTCTCAAAAAAAAAAAAAAGTAAAAAGAATGGGCTGGAGGCACAGCTCAGTGGTCCAGCATTTGCAGAGCAGACAAATGAGAGACCCTGGGTTCAACCCCCAGTACCACAAAAAAATTAAAAAATTAAAAAAAGATCCTCTTAGATTAGCCCTATTTTTCAGATGAAGCCCACAAAACTCGGAGACATTGAGACATGTCCACCACGATTACAGGGATAGGAATAGACAAGGCTCACCAAGGTCTGTCTTTCTTCAAAGGCCACACACTTTTTCTCCTTGGCCACTTAAAACTCTTATTGTGTAGCCATCAATGAATCATTGGTGAAATGGGTTCCCCACCAGGTGGATGGTCTTTAGATAGAAGACTCTACTGTCCCTCCACCTCCCCACCCCATCCCAGACAGTGGCTCTTTTTGGGCTACACTTGACCACATGCCTGTACTTTCCAGAGAAAGCCATATTACTCTGGGAATATCCAAAAAAAGTTCCCTTAAGCCATATATTTAAAAAAAAGACCTATATTTATTGAAGAAAGAAAGGAAAACAGCCATACAAGCCAAGATCCAGAGATACGAGTCACATTGGTAGCCTTTCCACCAAGAGAAACAAAATGGAATAAAAGGAAAACATCATGGCTTTTAGTAAAGGCAGATTCAAATCCTAACTCGACTATTTGTGTGTTATTTTTGACAAATTACTCAATGTCCCCAAGCCCCAATTTGCTCTAAAAGAAAAATACTTCTATCATCAGTCCATGACTTGCAAAGCTAAATGAGATAAAATATGTATTTCTTCCTGCCTCTCCTCTTTCATTTCCATAAAATTATTTATAGAGTAACCAACTTGAACCTTCCATCCAGATCTAATAGTTCGGATGTGTTATGCCTTATTTCCAAGCAAAAAGCATATTCTATTTGATAATAAAAGGTTTCCATTAAAAATAGAGAGCAGATAAAAGGGGGACCTTCATCCACGAGGCCTCAGTTAATTCATAAAAACACAGAATGAGTCATGCTGGATCTCAAGTCTGCAATTTACAATCAATGGGGCTCTTTGGCTAGCCAATCCCAGCCCAGGGGAGGAGGACGGGCCCAGCAGGCCATCTCTACAAACTATTCCAATCCTCCCTTGCAAAATTGATTAACTCTGCCTCCAGTCTAGTGAAAGCAACAACGGGGGCCTCTGCAGTACTGCATTCCAGGTGAGCCCCATGCCTGGGTAGCTTTCTGAACAAGTGGGTGATCTGTAGAGGACCCATTGTTTCTGTGTATTTGTGTGCCTAGCTCTGAAAATCAACCTTCTGGCCTTCGTGTTGGCAGTTAGTATTTCAAAACACTTCCGTTCCTATAAGCATTTATGAAGTTAGCATAAGGCTACTGAATACAGAGGCTAGAGAACACAGACCAATTTGCACTGCAGATAGGGCTCTTTGCTTTAAAAAGTAGCTGCTACCTTCCATTCTCTGACTACATACTCTGACATAGCAGTCCTAGAACCCAACCCTCAATTTGGATGTTGTTGTTCAGTACCATCAAGTTGGGTCCGACTCATAGCGACCTTATGTACAACAGAAGAAAACACTTGCGACATTGTGCCATGCCTGGCACTGTCATCAATACTTCTATTCATAGAGTTTGCAATGGCTGATTATTTCGGGAGTGGGCTGCCAGGTCCTTCTCTCAAGCCTGAAGTACCCAGTATTCCCAGGTAGTCTCCTGTCCAAGGACTAACCAGGCCAACACTGCTTAGCTTCCGAGATTAGATAAGATCAGATGTTAGGGTGGTATAAGACATAAATTATATGCGCGCACACATAATATTGTATAGATATGTGTGTATATGCATATGCATGTTTGTTGTTGTTGTTGTTAGGTGCCATCGAGTTGGTATCCGACTCATAGCGACCCTCATAGGGTTTTGAATGGCTGTTTCTGGATTGCCTTGGGAGTGGATTGCCAGGTCCTTCTCCCATTTTTGCGGTGCTGGGAATTGAACTCGGGACCTCAGAGACTGCAGCACAGCGCTCTACCAACTGAGCTAAATCCCAGCCCGCATATGCATGTATACATATAATATTTTGGATGCAGTAGCTAAGGAAGGAGAGTTATTAATACCTGGTTTTAACTGTAGCAAGCAGAAGCTCTCCTACCAACAAGTAAAGAAAAAGGATGACTCAACAATCCTCCCCCAAGCTCTCTCAATCCATTCACCCAGCATTTATTCAGGGTACACAGTGTGCCAAGCACTGTGCACTGGGGATTTATGGAAACGGCAGATAGAAGCTCTGCCTCCCGGGATCAATTAACTTGGTTCAGTATGAATCAACAGACAGAACTGTACAGGATCCCTGGGTTTGCAAAAGCCTCTCTCCTTGCCCCAAATTCCCCAGAGAGGCCTCCGATTAGAGCTCAGAGTCAAACACCATCAGGGCACATCTGCCCAGATAGCAGCGCCCATTGCTCCCATCAGCTGCTTTCTAACGTGGCCAATGAAACCCGCATCTGCTCTCAAGGGGCCAAAGGAGGCAGAGGGAAGATCTTTCTTTAATTTTTCTTGCCTCTGGGTCAAGTCAGAGATTCTGGGTTTCTGATCTAACCTGGAAACTCCTGAGCTGGCCACTGCGTTAGGAAGCAGTGTGTGTCGGGGCTTCGAAAAGCAGACACAGGAAGAGCGGGGCTCCATCGATCCCCCAGTGGACGTGGCTGGTTCCCCTTCCAAGCTTCACACACTGCTACAGTGTTGGCTCCAGTGACCCTCTTCCTCGACCCTTTCCAGAACTTCGGGGAAATGAAGGCGGTGTGCCTGCCTACAGAGAAGCTTACACACGCCACACTCTGGGGGAACCCCAGGGGGGCGCTCGGCTGGAGAAGTTTCCCCAGGAGGAATGGGGAGCAGAGGGTCTCTTAGAGACCTGGGCTCCTTCTAAGAAGGGCACAGGAGTTCCCAAGAGACGGATAAGGGCTCCTCCGCCCTTGGAGAAACACAGGGGGTGTAAGGGGCAGAGGAGCGCTGGCTGCAGCCCTGGCCTCACTTCGCATCGAGCTTAAGATGCTGGGCTCCTGGTCTTCTAGTCTCATAGGAGGCCACAGAGGGGGAAATGCTGGACGGGGTTAGCCCTACACTCTGTCCCCAGGCCCATCAGAACAGCAACAGAGAGGTTAGAAGGAATGAGTACCAAATCCCAGCCAAATCACGGGCAAATCTCTCTCTCCCCCTGAGCGGTGTCTCTCACCATAACGGGAGATGGAGCGGGTACCTAACTCACTGGGTCCCAGGAAGTGTTAAATAGGATCGCACATGTAAAACTCTAAACCCGGCAACTGCAACCTAGTCAGCCCACGGCTATTATTTCTTTTAACCATGTGAACCATCAAATCCCCCACCCCACCCCGTCCTGGCACCTGAGCTGCCCTACTGGGACGCGACACATACACACACACAACGCAACCTTCAAGACCCCAAGTGCTGGGCGCTGCCATCCTGGCCGTCACCCTACCTCTGACTTGGCGAGGGGCAGGGCCCCCTTTGAGCGCCCTCCCCAGCCTCGGCTGGCCAGGGGCTGTCGGAGGCTCAGGAGAGCGGGGCGCACAGGGGCGCCCGCGGCTGCCCCCCGGGCTGCGTCCCCCCAAGGCTCCCCACCCGCTCCTGCTCCCCGCGCGCCCGGCGCGCAAAAAAACCCAGCGAGCAAAGAGCGGATACTGGACCAGGCTTTGACGCGGATCTTGAGCTCGCCGTCCTGGGGCTCGGGCATGGCCTTCCTGGCGAGCCGCAGCTTGTTGAGCCCGCCGAAGCCGGCCAGCACCACGGCGCGCATCTCCTGGGCATCCCCGAGGCGGTGCGAGCCGTCGCCGCCGCCCTCCACGGGCTCCCTGCTCGCCTCCTTCTCGATCATCTGCTCCGTCTCCTCCGCCTTCTCCACACCCTCCTTGGCCATGGTGCGCGGGGCCGCGGGGCGCGCTGGCTGCAGCGGCGGCGGCGCGGGGGTCGGGGCTCCTCTTCCCGAGGGCTCCTCCTGTTGAATGTGGGGTGCTCGGCTGTGCAATGGCTGCAGCTGCCTCCCGCGAGCGGAGCCCGGGTCCACAGCCTCCGCCGTAATCCTCGCAGGAGCCGCGCCCAGCCCGCCCCACCCCGGCGCCCACGTCTCTCCCCCGCCCAGAGGAAGCCTCCAGCCCAGTTTTTCAATCAGGCTCAAGCTAGCTCCCGGCCACAGCGCTAGAACCAGATTTCCCCAAGACTCGTGAATAAAACCCGCCCACAGTGGCCGCCTGGTTCCCCGATGGGCGCAGTACTTGGTTATATACGACCTGGGCTGGAGCGCAGTGAATGGACAGAGATGAAGGTCTGGGCCTGGAGGGGGCCTTCTGGAGTCCAGGTTGCCTGCTGGCCCAGGGTGTGTGGGGGCGGGCGGGAGAGCCGGGAAATCGGGCTGATTTCCCAAACCACTGTGTCTGAGCGAAAGGGCAAGGAGGTTCGGGAAGCGGGAGATTAGACATCCCAGTTACTGCCCCGGGCAAGTCCAGGGCAGCGTCTTTCTTTCCGGAATCCCAGGGTCACCTGGGATGAGCTTTCCTGGCCATCCCTGGGGCTTCTTCATGACAGTGAATTCTCAGCACCCTCCCCATTTCAGGCCAATGAAACTCTTCCAGAAAAGAATTCGGTCCCAGAATGGAGTCCTCTTCTCATTCTGACCCCTACAAGTCCAAGAACTCCCTCCACAACACACACACACACACACACACACACAGTAGTAACTGGCCTTTTATATTGTTCTGGTTTTTTGCTATTGATCCCCTGGAAAGAAGAGCTCATAGAAAACCTTGGTTTGTTGTTGTTGTTGTTGTTGTTGTTTTGTTGTTGTTGTTGTTGTTGTTGTTGTTGTTGTTGTTTTCAATGTGCATGGATTTGGGGGATGTTGCCCTGGAGCAGTTTAAAGAAAGAGATGCAATGGAAGAATAGTGTGAATATACCCTAGTGCTATGCAACTGTCAGCCTTGGGACCATGGGTGACTTATTCACCCTTCATGAGCCTCAACACCAACATCCATAAAATGGGTACATTAACTTTGTTTTCTGCATTGTACTAAGCGCTGGTGTGGGTATGATTTTGGTGATACCTCGTCTTTACCTTTGTGGAGTTCCCTCTTAGAGCGTGAGGTGGGGAAGGTACAACTGATAGGTGGTCATGGCACAATTAATGATGTAAAGAGCCTCTTCGCCCTCCATTCTCCCAGTGCCTCCCTGCTTTAAATGCCCTGACCCTCTATGCCTCTAAAAGAGTATCCTGTCCCCTTCTACTACAGCACTGTGCACCTGCTGTGCCAAGATGGCCTTGGAGATATGTCCTGCTTCCTTCATCTGGCATGAAATCCTTCTTCATGCTCACCCAGAGCATCCATTCCCATGGAAGTCTCTCCAACCCCTGGGCTAGGTCTGTAACCTTTACTAAAAACTCTCCTTTTAATTTGTAACTAACTTTTATACGATTACTTGGTAATGCCTGGTCCTTCGCCCAACTTGAACTTCATGTGAGCAGGAGTTCTTGTGCTTTTATCCAGCCTCCTTTCCCTGGCCTTAGTACCGTGGTAGAAGATGCTCAGAACATGCTTTGTTCAATGACTGGTGGAGCCTGTGGATGCAGATTTTTCTGTGGGAGCCCAGAGAAAGAAACTCTTAACTTGTCCAGGGAGTTGGAGAAGTCCTCGGGGAGGAGGGGATACTTGAGGCAGATTGTGAAAGACGAAGAAGGTTCTGCAGGCAGAGAAGGTCCCAAGTCCATGGAAGCACACAGGAAGGTGACAGGAGAAGGTGCTTTTGAGAGGATGCTGGTTTGTCCCATGGGCAGAGCACCAGCTGTGTTCAGCAGTCACTGGGGAGGAGGCTAATGGTTGGGTGGAAGCGGCTTTTAAAGCTGGCCTGTATGACATGATCTTTATACCACTGGCTCTCGTGGTTTGTTATAAAATTTAACACACAATCACCAAGGCAACAGGTACCTCTAAGGGCTTCACAAACAAAAATCCGGGGATAGCATTACCAGAGCTGCATATTTGGATAATAACTTTGGCAGTAAGTGGGTGGTGGATTAGATGATAGAGTTCTTGGGAGCCTGGAGATCAGTTAGAGATGACAGTGCAGGAAAAAAAAATAATAATAAATAAGAAGAGCACCAACTAGGCAGTGGCTGTGTGAGGGAAGGAAGGAGAGGAGGCTCTGTTAGTGAACTGAACATTTTATCGTAAAGCCAGTTCTCCAAATTACAAACCCTGTTTACGTTGTGAGATGGAGTGTTTAGGCTGGATTTGGAAACAAGAATTGGAGTGCCTGCGGTTTATTTTGGAGGTAATCCCAGGAAGCTTTGGTTGAGAAGTAGGAAAGTGAGAGAGAGAAGCGATAAAAGCCAAGACAGGGTGCATTAAAGACCAGGTTACCACAGTAGATAAGTGGGGCTCAAGCCACAGGGGACCTTTGGGAGACAGTGTGGAACAAGCCTCAGAGCTGTCTCTCCCAAGGGGCAAGGAAATAGATATTTCCTCAGTAAACTCTATGCAGGAGTGTGCAAGAGCTGGTCCTGGAAGCTATCATTTTCTGGCACGCCCATCCTGCCCCAGGTACTTGGGCAAAGAGAATCTACAAGCAGAGAACTATGGATGTGCTCAGCAGGAAGCTGTCATTGGTGAGTTGCAAGGGGACTTGACTTTGGTGCTGATAAAATCTGCAATATATGTTATTCGATTGACTCTGTCGATTGTTCTAGACACATTGTCAATACATACATAACAATACATACATATTTGCTTCTCAAAATAACCTGGCAATAAGATTATTCTTCCCCCCTTACAAAGAGGAACTTGAGGCTTAACAGTTCAAATAAAGATGTTCAAAGAAACATGGTTGCAGTGAGATATAAAATTCCCTCCAAATTCATGCTCTTAACATCTCACCATGCATGTTTATTTGGATAGACCAAACCAGTTCTGCCCTTGATTGATAATACAATGTAAAATGTTTAGATGTTCTTTGCTCTTTTCTTAGCCTTCTAATATGTCTATTCTGCCAAGGTCCCTTGCCTTGGTTTTGAGTGTTTTCCTTTGGCATTAGTAAAGTAAATCTACTTTGCAGTCAGCACACAGCATACTTAAGAGATAATGCTTGTTTTATATAGTGTGTTAAAGGGAATGTAATTATTCCCTCTAAGGGAATCTTTTAGCTGTTTACAAACCCCAGATTATAACTGGTAGGCAGCTCATTATCACAACAACCCAGAGGGAATATACCATAGTCCATGCCGCTCAGGGAAGAATACCTTCCTCTGAGTCCTATAAAACACTGTAATTAAGTATTCCCAACTCTGCTCCTCCCTGGTGGAATGTAGCAAGAGCCATACTGCATGGCACATCCCCAAATAAACACAATCCATCAATTTTTTCATTTATAAAATGAATTCCTTGGGCATTCACTCAGAGCGTCAATCATGAAATATGTTACTGTGTAGGGCATTGTTGAACAGTGGCCACTGCTGGTGAAATGTAGTATTACATCTCAGCTCCATGACCCCAGGAGAGGGGGTGTGTGCTGGTGTGTGTGGGAGGAATACAGAGGAACCTCTCAAGGTATTGGCTATTTGAAAGAAATGTCACTCAATAGAGGTCAGGACTTTGAGTAACAATATAGGGGAAACAATATTAATATGATTTTTGAAATAAAAATAATTATATAAATAACTTGTAATGGCTCAGTAATTTTTCAGAGAAATACATTGTCTGATGACCAATATGTGCAACTGTATTCTTTAATAGTATTTATTCTATTGCATTTCTTTAATACATTTAGAATCATTTGATATATCAATCTATCTATCTATCTATCTATCTATCTATACACACACACACACACACACACACATATATATTATTACTTACTCTTCAAAGTAATCCTGCATCATAGGAACTATTATCCTTATTTTACAGAGGATAAAATATAATTTAAACTGAGTTGCTTTTCCAAAGTCACCTAGTTAAGTAGGGAGAAGAATTGGAAGTGTAGCCATTTGGCTCTGAAATTTGGATTCTTAACCATCATTCTATAAAGTCTATGGCTTTATAGGTTGCTCTGTCTTTCAATCATAAAAGTTCCACAGAATAGGCCAAGAGGTAAGGAGATAAATTTAGAAGGTCAGTAATGGAAAGAGATATAAGATTATCACCAATGAAAGATCTTAGTAAAATCCAGGGGCTTATATTATAGGATATATGCCATAATTTTTTTATAATCTACACTATGTCAATACTATCTAAAAACAATGGAATGCAATTGCCCTGAATACAGCATTATTCTTCAGAGAATAACTGGATAGGTATGAAGGCAGTAGAATAAATTTCCTATCTGTATCTCATAGGACCCATCGTATGTGGTAAACTCGAGTTGTATCCAAGGGGAAAAGTGAACTAATATTTATTCATCATCTTTTGAGTGCTGACCTTGCACTATTGCTAAGGATTGAAGATAAAATGGTAAGACGAGTACATCCTCATCCTGATGGAGCTGGCAGCCTCATCAAGTGCATATATGTTATGGCTGAATCTAAAATGTCCCCCAAAGTCATGTGTTTGAACGCTAGGTCCCTAGGCAGTGCCAGTATTTTAAAAGGCCTGTGGGATTTTGGGAGATGGGCTCTAGCTTGTGATAGTAGGTCATTGGAGGTTCAATGGAAGTGGGCCTTCAGCAGTTTTATGGAGGCCTCCCATTCTGCTTCCTCTCTCTGTTTCCTGATGCCCTGATGTTAGGAGGTCCTCTGCCACAGGCCCTGCCTCTAGCTGCTCTGCATGCCTCCTTATCATCCTTATCATGGACTCAGAGTCTCTAAGCTGTGAGCCCCAATAATCCTATTCTTCCTCCTTACTTGGTCTATCAAGTATTTTATCACAGTGATGCACAAGCTAAATAACACAACCTATACTGGTTTGTCTTTTGTTGTTAGGTGCTGTGAGTCATGTCCGGCTCACAGCAAGCTTTATAGAGTTTTCAATGGATGATTGTTTCTGGATTGCCTCAGGAGTGGGTTGCCACGTCCTTCTCCCATTTTTGTGGTGCTGGGAATCGAACTCGGGGGCTCAGAGACTGCAGAGCAGCACTCTACCAACTGAGCTAAATCTCTGCAGTCTCTGAGGTCCCGAGTTTGATTCCCAGCACCACAAAAACAGAAGAAGGACATGGCAACCCACTCCCAAGGCAATCCCAAAACAATCAGCCATCGAAAACCCTATAAGGGTCCCTATGAGTCGGACGCAACTTGACAGCACCTAACAACGATAACATACTGGTTTAGGTTAGGTTGCCTGGAAGCCAACCTTTCTCAATTCAGAGATTTGAGTGCAAGTGGTTTATTTTCGAGGCCATCCCAGGAAGCACCAGTAGGGGTCTATGGAAGTGAGACAGGGAAAGGAAGGGAGTCAGTACAAGGTTCATTGTCAGCAGGTGGTCACTGCCATGTTGTTGTTGTTAGTTGCCCCTTGATTCAGGTCTGACTAATAGTGACCCTCACAGGGTTTTCAATGGCCGACTGTGTCAGGATTGTTTTCAGGAGTGGACGCCACATCCTTTTCCCATTGCCTTCCCAACAACTCCTCTAAGATACATTTTCATCCCACTAGACTTTTCTCTCCATAGGATTCAGCTGCAATATAATAAAAGTTAACAGGAAAACCTAATTCCCCTTCCAAAACCCAAAGATGCTATTCATAAGACACTAAATAACATTTTACCTTCCTATTAACCCGATCACGGATGGATAAAATTAGGACAATTTCACCTGCTGTTAACCTTTTATTCAAAAGAAGCTATTGTCTAGGGAGAGATAATGTTATCAATTGTTTTATATCATTTGGTAAACATGATTAGCCAAGTATGGAGGAGAATATACCATGCATGACTGAATAAGGAGTTTAAATGAAGCAGTTTATGGTTTTGAACTCTCATTCATGCTAAAAGATCATTGCTGAGTGATTTCTTTTATCTCTTCCCCTGCCTATTATGGAGGGCTTCCCCCTAGTGTGATGCTGTATGATTTCTTGCATGAATCATCACACAATAATGCTGTCTACTTCTTCCATATGCTGTGTAGAGCTGTGTTTTCCCCAAAGCACTTTCATATGGATCATTGTGAGTAATGGCAATGGGAGGAGGGTGTGAAATTCAGATCCACAAGCAAACAAAGCATTTGCTCTTCATATAGGGTCCAGTAGAAACTAGATGGGGAGAATTCCTCCCTGCACTGAGTTTTTCTTTCTTGCAAGATGAGAGCACCACACTATAAATCAGGATGAACAAACCCTCCAGCTCACTTTCTTATTTCCCTGATATCTCTGGTTTGAGCCAAGAGATGGTTTCTCTGAGAGTTCTGTTTCTTTTATTATTTTTTTGGCCCGTATCCAGTGTATTGGGGCTTTCTCTAAGTCCTGACTATGTGAAGTTATAAGACCTTGATGTAACTGGAAATGTTTAATTTGAGAAGGGCACACTTTGCCTTTCTTTTTTTAAGGTTAAGTGGCTTAAATCCCCGGAGATGGGGCAATGTTATTCAGGGGCAGGAATCCCATCCTATTTCTTTTATTATGTCCCTCCTCTTCATAGAGCTTAGGGGAGGGCTTCACACAAAGTAAGCGGCCAAAAAGTATCATCCATCTATCCATTAACCATTTATCCAGCCAGCCACACACCAGTCCTTCCATCCAATTTCTGCGTTCGTACTAGGCACTGAGCAAAGTGGAAGGAACACATTGTTTCCAGGCCCTGTTCAGATCTCAGTTTTTCCACTTCGAAGCTATATTGAAGTTAGACTCTGAGAGGCTAAGAGAATTTTCTGAATTAAATGAGAATATTGTTGTTGCTGTTGTTAGGTGCCTTGGAGTTGGGTCTAATTCATAGTGACCCTATGTACAATAGAACGAAACACTCCCCAACACTGTGCCATGCCTATCACTAAAATCAGGGCTTCTCTGCTATTCATAGAGTTTTCAATGCCTGATTGTTTTGGGAGTGGGCTGCCAGGTCCTTCTCCTAAGTCTACAGCACCCCATGTATTCCCATGCGGTCTCTTATCCAAGTAATTAACCAGGCCTGGCCCTATTTAGCTTCCCAGGTCTGACAGGGTCAGATGCTATGGTGGTACTGCTGTAGATTAAATGAGGATAAAATACCTATTTTTCAGGCATGATGTGGAAAACTGAATGAGATACTATGACACACTCTTCTAAGTAGTATTCCTCCTGTGTAATAGATGATCATGATCAATGCACAATAATTCCCTTGCTGCATTCTTCATGAGGGAGGCCTGGTACGTTCTTTAAAGGAGAGGTATCGCATGTGAACAGCATGGCGTCATGTCCCAGGGAGGCAGGCAAGGGTAAGCAGGGGCTAAGCACATAGCTGCATCCAATCCTGGCCTCATCTCTTCCTAGCTGTATAACCATGGCCAAGTGCCTTAATCTTTCTGTTGTTTCATTTTCTAACTTGTAAAATGTGGATATTGATCATGTTGTCTTCACACATTTGTCGGGAGATGTAAAAGAAATGATCCAAATATGTGTCTGTGCTTGGGGGGAAATGCTCTTTATATATCAATAGTTTATAACTTCCTTTGCCATATCACTTAATATTTCAACAACTGTCTAATTTGAAAAGGTTAGAGTTCTAGTTCTACCTTTTCCAAAGTCTATTGAACAGAGCAGTGGTCTCTTAGGCTATTAATTGATGCTAGAGTTAAAGGGGTTCTGTGGTCAAATTAGCTGGGGATGCTCTGGGTCAAGTGCAGTTAAGCAGCTTTCTTTCCTACAGATTTAGAGCCTTAAGCAAACATGATTTTTGAATTTCCAAATGGGGATGCAGCATACAGCCTAATCCAAAATGGCTGGACTGCTGGTACTTTTCCATTGAAGTTCACGAGAGTAACATTCTTCAGATGTCTTCAGATTATCATTTAGGAAAAGATGCTGTAGATAAATCAGTAGAAATGTATTTCTCAGTGTCTGCTCAGAGTCAGATATGGGAGAAGACACAACAGAAGAAAATGGCATAGTCCTGCCCTCAAATTGCTAAGAAGCTTATCAAGAGAAAATAGACCCACAAACAGTTTTGAGAAGATTTAACTCTACATTGCAGACCAAGAAGAGCAGGAAACAAATGAAGTGGATCAGGTATGGGACATAATGGGGAACAGGGAAGGTTGTGACTGATACACAAGAGTACAGGTGGAACTCCAAAGAGGGCAACATCAACTCAACTCTGACCCATTGTGTCAGTTCAGTTTTCTGTTGCTGTGACAAATAGCTGATAGAAATGACTGCCCAGTGAAAAGCTTCCTTTCGACTCATGGTTTCAGAGGTTACAGTTCTGGATCCCTCATTTGTGGGCCCATGGTAAAGTGTGAAACCCATTGCAGAAGGGAATGGTGGAGTGGAAGTGCTTTCTCCATAGTGTCCAGGAAGCAGAACGTAACACTACCTGTACTGGGAAGCAGAGAGACAGGCAGGAAGGGGTCAGGGAGAAAGGACAAGATACCCTTCAAGGAGCACTCCCCAAACACCTACTTCTTCCATGGAGGCCCACCTCCCAGAATAGTGCCACCAGCTAGAGACTAAGCCTTCACCACATAGGACATTTCATAGTCAAACCATGGCACCCATCCCTGGAGAAGGTGAATGTAGGGTTGCCAGGTCTTCCTAATGTTCATGAGAACCCAGAAGTCTTCATTTCTATATGAAATATACCGCATTTATAAAACATTGACAAATACGATGTAGGATAAACAAAGTACATGGGCCAGATTTAGCCCACATAGCTACGGTTTACAGTCTTTTCTGTTAGCCAGTGGTTCTCAGGCAGGGGCAATTTATTTTATATTTTATTTATTTATTTATTTATTTATTTATTTTATTTATTTTTTTTGCCATACTATGGTTGAACCCACGGCCTCACACATACTTTGTGAGTGCTCTACCACTGGGCTGCACTCCCAGCCCCTTTTTAAAATTGTTTATCTTGAGATAGGGTCTTACTTAGTTACCCAGGCTGCCTCTGGCCTTGAACTTGCCATCTTCCCGCCTCCATCTCTGGAGTCCCTGGGATAACAGGCGTGCACCACTGCACCCAGCAGGCAGGGGTGATTTTGCTCATTGGGACATTTGGCGATGATTGGGGATACTTCTGATCATTACAATTAGAGCTACAGACAACTAATGGGTAGAGGCCAAGGATACTGATAAATATCTAGGACAGCCTCACACAGCAAATAATTAGTCCAAAATGTTAATAGTACCAGCGTCGAAAAACTCTGCTCTAAGCTATGGATCCTCAGATGCCAAGAGTGAGGACGTCTTTGGTTTTGACTCACTGTCTGTGTGACTTTGGCAATGTCCTTGTTCTGGGAGGTAAAAGAAGGTATTTGGACTAACTGATGCTCAAGGGACTTTCCAACCCAGGGGCTGAGGTCTCATTAGTCCTCGTGTTGGCAGTGACCTGGCATGAGGGCTCTCTGGAAACATGACATTGATTGGAAATGATGGCTACTGATGTGACAACGCACACCAGGGGGACACCCCCACCCTAGAATACTGTTATCCTTTTGATGGGATCACAAGCCTGTTTCCTGCAGGTCTCAAGTCCAGACACTTGAATAAATTTGACGCTGATGTTAGAAGGCTACTAAATCACTCTGGACAACTTTTTTCCCAGAGCCTATTCATATTTCTTTTGAGGGAAAAAGCAGCAGAAGCGTGTTGGTGTGCCCTGCCTTTCAGCATAGAGACAGCTTTGCAGATCCTCCCTTTGAGTTTTGGCACTGCATGTGCCTGTTTATCTAGTTGGTCATCATTACTACAGTTGGTCTTTCATCTTAAGGATTTAATTCAATCGCACCCACAGTGGGACTGAGGCAGCCTGCAAGACGGGCTGGGGTACATGGAAAAGGGGGTGATTCTTTGACTAGGAAAAGCAGCCATGCAGAGGGACAGAAAGTACGTGAAGCTACTAAGAATAGAAGTCTCCAAGACATGCACCTTGCATATCAGAGCTAATGCCCTTCTCCAGGCTGTGTGAGTCACTAAGGCTGCTATCTTAGTTTGTTTGGGCTGTTGGAACAAAATGCCATAGACAGAGTGCTGTATAATTGGAGAGATTTATTTCTTCCAATTCTGGAGGCTGGAAGTCTAAGATCAGGGAGGCAGCAGATTGGATGTTTATTTAGGGCCTATTTCATGGTTCAAAAAGGAGGCCTTCCAGCTGTGTCTTCATGTGGTAGAAAGGGTGAGGGGTCTCTCATGGGCCTCTTTTATAAGGGCACTAATCCCATTGAGGAGGGCTCTGCCTCTATGAACTACCATGTATTCTTGAATCCAATCTGCATCCTTTCAACAGTTTCTGTTGTTGTTAGGTGCTGTCGAGTTGTGTCTGGCTCACAGCAACGTTTATATGGTTTTCAATGGCTGATTGTTTCAGAATTGCTTCAGGAGTTGACTGCCATGTCCTTCTCCCATTTTTGCAGTGCTGGGGATCAAACCTAGGTCCTCAGAATGTATGGAACAGCTCTCTACCAACTGAGCTAAACCCCAGCCCTCTCAACAGTTTTAAGAGGGCTACAAGGTCAGGTGTAGATTAGAATAGCATGCGGACGGGAATTGTGTGGATTGGATTCCTAGTCAAGAGCTCGCCACCCAGCTCAGGACTGTGAATCCAATCTGTACTGATTCTAATCCACATCTGATCTTAAAGCACTTTAACACTGTTCAAAGAAAGTGGATTAGCTTAGAGAATATCCAGTAGTCAGGTCTGAAAAGACCCACTTCCTACCTTGGGGGTAAGAATGTCAATGCATGAATTTGGAAGGTGGCTATGCTAACCATTATGCCACCAACACCTCTTCAATGTATGACTTTGGAGGAGACATGAATATTTACTTAGTCTGTCATATTGTCCTTGCATGGTATCATTGCTTCTTTCCTCAACATACTACAGGATTTCTGGAACTTGAGCGCACTATTAGAGAGAAAAGGATGTTGTAAATTTAGGGATTTTGGAGGACTGACCATACTGCCCTTTGCAGAATAGGTGTGGCCTTTGGGGACAGTGAGTTTCATTCAGGGTCCAGGGAGCCAGGCATTGGCAGCGCTGGCTTTAACAGCAGCAAGTAGATTGTATGGTAAGTTCTTCTGGAATGGCGATGTAAGCCTGAGGATGCAAGAGCTATGGCAAAGTAAAACCTGCCCTGAGTAGACACTGCTGTCTGTCACTGGATCCCTACTGGGGGTTCTGGGACCCGGAGTAGTAACACCAAAACTGCTACATCTGCCCCTTCTCTGAGTAGCCATCGCTTTTCCAGTAGCTTCCTGTACCCTTGGTTTGTCATGTTAGGAAGTCATTCTACCTGTATGCATACCTGTATGCAAAGCAGGGTATGTGGACAAATGCAGGCAGCGCCTGCCAACCCCTCACACATTGAGATGACGTATATAGAGTCACTTTACAGGAGAGAGGGCAATGCTGACTGGTGGGTGGCTGGCAGTGTAGGATTCCTTTAAACCAAACGTCGTGACTAACACTTGAGGCCAAGTAGTTTATTTGGGTGAGGACTATAGGAAGCACTAGTAGTAGCTGGGGGAAATTAGGGAATGAAAGGAAGAAAAGAAAAGGGTTCATTCTCAAGCAAGTGGGTAGCTGGGGCTCATCCCCACTGGGGAATTCTAGAATATAGATCATATTTTGAGTTATCCCAAATGACCCCCAAAGAGGATGATATATTGAGGCACCGCTATGTCCTCTTGTGCCTGCAGCTATAGCCCTGTGGCATCCAATCCCGTCAGATCTCAGAAGCTAAGCAGGGTTGGGCCTGGTTAGTACCTGGATGGGAGACCCCTGGGAACACCAGGTGCTGTAGGCTTGGGAGAAGGACCTGGCAAGCCACTCCCAAAAATCAATCTGCCATTGAAAACCCTATGAACAGCAGAGAAGCACTGATAATAGTGTTTCACCTGTTGTCTGTAGACCTAACAACAACAGCATGTCCCTCTGTAATGTGCATTGAGGGCTACTTTCAAGAGATTAACTTTTCAGAACCTTCTGGCTTGCCCTGGTTTCAGAACAAGCAGATCCCTATAAGAACCATCTTTAGGCAGAGACTGGCAGATCTTCACAGCAGGCAGCTATAGGAGTGTAGTGAATGCATGCTAAGGAGACACGGGTTGGGGAGAGATGCACTGGTTGAAACACATTGATTTTCAAATGTTATTATCATTGTAGTACTTGCACAAATACTAGCCCACTGTAATATCCTTATGCTTATATCTTACAGACAACTCTAAAAAGCAAAACATGCTTGAATATTACATTTTTAAAGCAGTAAAACACAATACAAGCCAAAATAGCAATATCTTGATGTGATGCATGATATTGTTTGGTGAAAATAAGATCAAGGTTTACAGTGAAAATGTTCTGACTACCAAGAGAAGGGTTACTCTGAACCCAACATGGCTATAATATCCGGTGATAACTACACTCCCCCACTACTTTTCTATTTTCCAGCTACTGCAAAAAGTTAATCCTGCAGCCATTAAGTGTTCACTCAACCCAAGTGCACCGTTTTACATTAACTTTTCTTTTTATCAGACAAGATCCTTAATTGAAACTGACTGATATAGCCTGTTAAGGGAAGAAATCAATTGAAAAGCCGGGCATGTTGGTGCACCCTGTAATCTTGGCACTTGGGAGGTGGAGGCAGGAGGATCATGAGTGTGAGGTCAGCCTGGGCTGAATAGCAAGTTCCAGGCCTGGGCTACAGAGTGAGACACTGCCTCAAAAAAACAAAACCAGAAACAAACCCAAAGAAGAAATCCATTGAAAGGCTGCTGGGCAGCTCATGGAATTGCTGAGAAGTCTGCAGAAAGGTTTGAAAAAAGAACAGATGGCTATAAAACCAAGAAAGACCAGGGTGTTTGTTGTGATTTGCATGTGGTTTGAGCTTGTCCTCCCAAGTTTCATGTGCTGGAATTTTGGTCCCCAGTGCGCTGGGCTGAGGTAGGATTCCCTTTTAGATGTGGAGACTATTGGGAAATGATTAGGTCATGGCACACCGTCTCAAAAGAGATTAATACTGGTCCCATGAAGTAAGTTCTCAGCAAAGCAGGTTGCTGTGAAGCAGGGCCACCTCACACACTTGGCCCCATCTATCTGCATGCAAACATTTCACTTTCCACTTGTCTGCCATCTTGTGACATAGCCACGAGGCCCTCACTGGATGCCGATAGGCGAGGCTGCCAATCTAGGACTTCAGCCTTGTAACCTGTGAACTAAATAAACTTCTTTGGTTTTATTAAATTTAATTAATTAATTAATTAATTAATTAACTTACTGTAGTACTAGGGGGCTGAGCCCAGGGCCTCATGCATACTTTGCAAGTGCCTTACCACTGAGCTGCACCCACAGTCCCTTATTTATTTTTTTATTTTGAAACAAGTTCACACTAAATTATATAGGCTATCTGTGGCCTCAAACTCGTGATCCTCTTGCCTGTGCCTCCCGAGTTGCTAGGATCAGACCATGCAACCTCTTTTGTAAAGTATCCAGCCTTAGGTATTTTTGTTATGGTAACACAAAATAGACTGACACAGTATTTATATGAATACTGAAGAAAAAAAGGGGCTGGGAATTAGCTCAGTTGGTACATTGCTCTGCAGTCTCTGAGGTCCTGGGTTCAATTCCCAGTACCACAAAAATGGTAGGAGGACATGGCAACCCACTCCCAAGGCAATCCCAGAACAATCAGCCATTGAAAACCCTATGAGGGTCGCTATGAGTCAGACATGACTCGATGGCATCTAACAACAACAAAGAAAAAACGTGCCAGGGGAATATAGCAAAGACAACTTCGCTTTTCATGGTTCTTGCTCTGTAAATAAAACTGAAAGAAAATCTATTAACCAAGATCCCTTGAACAGCTGCTCTCACTGACTTTCATTAACATACTAGAGCTTCTTGAAGGGGGAGAAGGGCCTGAAGACTTCCTTATTTTTAACTGAAAATTGTAGTGTCCCAGGTAAATTTACTTCACTAACTTTTTATAATTATAAAAATACAATTATTCCTATTAGAAGAATATTAGAGGCAGATGGGCTGCATAATCTATTTGAGGTTATTTCCCATTGTATTTTTGGGCTTCTAGGTATTAACATGAAAACAAGGGTATGCCTGACTCATGCCATGACATTTTCAGTCACATCATATGCTTTGTGAAAGCTAGATGTTAAATAAAGAAGACAGGAGAAGAATTATTGTTTTTGAATTATGGTGCTGGAGACTAACATTGAATTTACCATGGAAAACCCCAATAGATCTGTCCTAGAACTGCAACCAGAGTGCTCCTTGGAAGCAAGGATGGCTAGACTGTGTCTTACATATTTGGGACATGTTGTCAGGAGGGACCAATCCCTGGAGAAGGACATCATTTTTTGGAGAGTAGTAGGTCAGAGAAAAAAAAGAAGACTCTCAACTAGACAAACTGACATAGTGCCTGCAACAATGGGCTTAAACATAAAAAAGATTGTGTACCTGGCACAGTGTTGTGGAGTGTTTTGTTTTTTTATACATAGGGTCATGATGAGTCAGACCTGACTTGATGGCACCTAACAACAACAACAAAGTACTAACTTGGGATTTCACGGGAGAGCATGTACTCAGAAGTAAAAGTCATTTTCAGACAGACAGAGCTCAAGTGAGAAGGTCATCCCCCTCTATGGAAAAGGCGCAAGACAGTCTTAACTCAGGGCAGCTATTTAAGGGTGTTCCAATTGGTCAGTAAGAAGCATCTAAAAAAACAGTCTCAAGTAAGTGAAAGTTTACATCTTGATTTTCCTTCTTGTGCCATAAATTTGAAAGATATGAGAGGGAGAGAGAGAAAGAGAGAGAGAGAAGGGAGCGCAAGAGAGTGCACAGGAGCAAGAGAGAGATTGAATGGTACCTTACGCTGTGGTTGGTGGTTGTGCATATAGGTTAAAGGAACCGCAAGGGGTGTTTTTTAGCTGTCAAGTGATGTAAACATTTGGGAAACAAATGAAAGAAAAGCCTTAAAACATTAGAACTTCTGCCTTAGTAATTCCCTTTTTTGGAAAGTTATTTCTTCTCAGGCAATAATTAAAGATGTGCACCATTATTTTGGCTCCATCCATGTTCACTACAGCATCAATCAAAACACTGCATGCCTACATACCTAACCTTCTACAAGAGGGGTTGGGATAAAAGATTTGTTTTTTATTTCCATAGAGTTGAAAACCATGGGACCTTTGACAGTATTGTCAATGGAAGAATATTTTAAGCAAGTTGGAAAAATACCCCCAATAATATAATCTTATCTTTTTCACTTATCAGGCTTTACGTGCAGATGTATCAAGCATTAAGATTTGGAAAGAGCATGCTTGTTATTTCTAGCTGATGTTTTGATGGATATCCTGAAACTTTTTCCTTTATGTGTTTTGGTACTTTCCACTTTTCCTATAATTAAAATACATTGCTTTTATAATTAAGCTTGCTTATTTATTTATTTATTTATTTATTTATTTATAGTATTAGGGGGGTTGAACTCAGGACCTTGCACAAAGTAGCTCTACCACTGAGACTCACCCCCGAACCCTTTTACATTTTTTATTTTGAGACAAGGTCCCATCAATTTGCACAGGCTGCTTCTCATCTCAAATTTGTGATCCTCCTGCCTCTGCCTCCTGAATCACTGGGATTGCAGGCATGTGCCATGGAGCCTGGCAATGAGCATTTTTAAAGGACCCTGTTTTAAGAAAAAAAATCATAATGATATTCATGTATGAAAATATCATGAGGAAACCCATTATTTTGTATACTAACTAGAAACATGCCAATAAATAAAAGAAAAAATATCTTTACTTAGTTCTTTCCTTCCAGCATTATTGATAAGGTAAGCAGGTACTCTTTAATAATTAAGCAAATAGCTATGAAGTTTGCAATGTTTTAGTATCCTGTGAGGTACAGAGTACCTTTATCTCAATTTCACTCCCGTTTATAAGAAGCTGAGAGGTAAAGGGATGGCTCATTTCTAGAGAGTAGAGAACTTGGATTCAACCCAGCTCAGCTAGTTCCAAAACCCTTATTATTTCCCCCACACCAGCTGTCACCCAGGTCCCAAAGGATCTTCCAGATAACTCTCTACCCCTGCTTTTTGCTTACCAGACTTCTGTCCTCAAACTGGCTTTGTGAAACCAAAGCTCCCTTTCAGAGTAAGAGACACAATCGTTTATTCTATTTGATTTTAGATGCCCAACAAATATTTACCTATGAAGTGATTACTTCCGCCCTCGCCTCTTTTCCTGGGATCATAATATCTAGTATTAGAATATTAGTACCTTAGCAATAGAACAGAAGGCGGAGAAAGAGGCAAGTTCTCTTGGATAACACAGAAGGAACACTGCACTTGGCAGTGTAGAATCCAGGGTCCAAGGTGAAACTTTAGCCCTACTCCAGTGGGCCCGCCCAGAAGAAAATGAACAAATGAATGAATGAATGACAAGTGAGTCTCTCTTTTCCCTCAGGGTAGTGAGACCTCCAGGATTAAAGATATCAAGGGCAGAGAAGGGAGGGAATAAAAAGAATTTCCAAAGAGGAAAGTATTTTTTAAATTTTATAACAGCAAAATAGGTAGTGATAAGGCATGCCGTCAAAAACTTATATGGAAGATTTGACCTCTATTTAGTTGCTGAGGGAGTTGCTAGCAACCTGAAGAAATATGGGAGCTATTGGCCCTTCAGTTATTATGGGTTGGATGGTATAATTCAATTCCAAAATACAGGACAGTTTGGCAGATGTCAAATCTTGTCTTACATTAATTCTAAGTGTGTAAGGGATTGATTGATATTTAGTTACCAGTACTTTGTACCAGTCTTCTCTTCTTGATTTAATGCTATTCTTAATGTGTGGAACATTAATATCCTTCTAGAAGTCAAAACTGTACAAAACATATATTCAGATAAGCATACTCCTTTCTGCATCACTCCCACCCTCTTCCTCCTATTCAGTCTTTATAGGTATCAAACTTCACTGTTTTCTGCCTTATCCTTTGTGTATTTTTTGAAAAGATTAGTAATATATATATATATATATATATATATATATATATATATATATATATATGGAATGTTCCCCTTTTAACACAACAGGTAGCACTCAGTGTATGCCTCCTTGCAATTTACTTTTATTCATGCAATAATATCCCCTGGAAATTGCTCTATAATCATTTTGTAGAAATCTTCCTTATTTCTTTGGTAGCTGCTTAGTAACACAAATGTATATTACCAATGTTTATTCTTGCTCATTTTTTAACCCTTGACAGTGAATTCGATTTTTAAAATAGAACACATCACATTAATGAACTGTGAATTTATGGTCATTGGCCTGAGTATTAGCAAAGAATAGAAAATGTCCCCAGGGGAAGAAAAGGGTTCTTGGGTTAGGATATTGGGGAGCAGAAGCAATCAGCTCTGGGTTAGGCATTGAGAATCTTTCTCAATCCTGAGAAAGGGTCAAGGGTTCCATGAGTGATTGGCACACAGACAGTAGAGCGAGAGATCCAGAGGGGTGACAGGTATCAGAGGAAAGTGGCTGTGAAGAGGAATCTCTCACAAGAACAGAGCCAGGTCTACAGAACCTTATCCTTGGCAAATCGCCTGCACACATATATAGGAATGACAGGAAAGTCTTCCTTCAAGGAGCATATCTGTAAGGAGCAGGAGCATGCTGAGCGAATGGTCTGCTCTTTGGAAGACCTCCAGGGATTTCACAAGTAGAGGGAGGTCCATTATTTTATTTTCTGGCTTTCTGTAGGATGAGGATGAGCACAGATTTTTCTCTTTATGTACAATCATCCCTCTGTATCCATGGGGGATTATTTCTGGCAGGGCTTCAAATGCACCAAAAATTAGATTCAGGTCCAGGTGTGAGTTCAATATGTTAAAATGTAGAGGGTTTGAATTCAGATTGGGTTAAAATTTTAATCCTATATGTAGATAGAGGAATAAAATTTACTTTTTTCCAAATTTTATATGTAATGAAGTAGCTAATGATAAAAAATTTAAAAGCTGAACCCAAACCTCATTTTTCACTGGGTTTGTGTTCATGTATGGGTTTAGAAATATTTTTAAAAATGTTTGAATTGGAATGGGTTCAGTGTTGGGGTTCAGGCTCTCCTTGAAGCCCAGCTGTCTACACATATGATTTAAACCCAAACCCAAACCAAGCCCAAATCCTCTAAATTTTAACATATTGAACTCACACCCTTAACGCGAATCCTTTTTTTTTTTTTTTTTTTTTTTTTTTTTTTTTTTTTTTTTTTTTTTTTTTTTTTTTGCAGATTTGAAGTCTAGGGTTCTAGGTTCTCCCTGAGTTACTAAAATTTGCAGATGTTCAAGTCTGTTATATAACACAATATATTTGCATATAACCCTGGCACATCCTCCCATATAATTTAAATCATCTCTTGTTGTTATTGTTGTTGTTAGGTGCTGTCAAGTAGTATCCGACTCATAGCAATCCTCATAGGGTTTTCAATGGCTGACTGTTTCAGGATTGCCTCAGGAGTGGATTGCCAGGTCCTTCTCCCATTTTTGCTGGGAATTGAACTTGGGACCTCAGAGACTGCAGAGCAGCGCTCTACCAATTGAGCTAAATCCTAACCCCAAATCATCTCTAGAATATGTATAATACCTAGTACAATGCAAATGCTATATAAAACTATATAAATAGTTTTGTCGTATTGGTTGTTCTTGTTGTTAGGTGCTACCGAGTCGGTATCCGACTCATAGCGACCCTCATAAGGTTTTCAATGGCTGTTTCGGGATTGCCTTGGGAGTGGATTGCCAGGCCCTGCTCCCAGTTTTCTGGTGCTGGGAATTGAACTCAGGACCTCAGAGACTGCAGCACAGCGCTCTACCAACTGAGCTAAATCCCAGCCCTGTTGTTGTTGTTGTTAGGTGCCGTCAAGTCGGTATCCGACTCATAGCGACCCTACATACAATAGGCGAAACACTATTGTCAGTGCTTCTCTGCTGTTGATAGGGTTTTCAATGGCAGATTGATTTTTGGGAAGGGGTTGCCAGGTCCTTCTCCCAAGCCTACAGCATCTGATGTTCCCAGGTGGTCTCCCATCCAGGTACTAACCAGGCCCGACCCTGCTTAGCTTCCGATATCTGACGGGATTGGATGCCACAGGGCTACGGCTGCAGGCGTCGTATTGGTTGGAGAATAGCAATATGAAAAAGTCTGTATAAGTTCAATATAGATGTGATTTTTTAAAAAGTAGTTTTGATTCATGGTTGGTTGAATTCAAAGATGCAGAACCTGTGGATGTGAAGGGCCAGTGTATTTACTTATTTGTTCATAGCTGACATGCAGAAGGCTTTTAGTAGGCCAGATGTCATTTGGAGAAACAAATGTGACATTTCTTGCCTCTGTTTGTTGGAGTTAGAGTCAGTCTGTCTTCCTATATACTGTCTTATTTCATTCTTACAAAATTTTTGTCAGGAAGGTGTTATTCCAAATTTCTGAATTCCAAGTCTAAGATCTATAGACTGATTTTCTTCCTAATACCATAAAACAATTAAGTGGCAAAACTGGAAGTTATTCCCTATGTCTGACTCCAAAATCTCTTGCCTGATTTTTCCAAAGAGTAGCACTTGCCAAAAATAATGAAACTCGCAATAAGTTCATGGTCCAGAAATCATACTCCTTCAGAAAGTTAAAAAAAGTATACTTTGGTGTGTTTGATCCTTCCATTCAAAGTTTAGGAAGTACAGAGAGTCTAAAGTATAATATACCTTGGAGTCTGTCCAAGCAAATGTGTAAGTATTCCAGAGTGTTTTTGAAGAAGCAGATAATACAATCATGGATATTTATTTGGCATGTTTTGTGGATTCCTCTTGGTTGGAAGAGGGGGAAATTCATTTCAAATAGATGAAGAAAGAACAAGGACGTCGACAAGGGACGTACCGTGAATTAATTGGATTGCTGATCAAAGTGTGTTTTGCTGTCTCATTATTGCCTTTGGTTAATAGTGAAAGAAACCCTTTGACAATGAGCTTAGGGAAAAAGCAAGGTGGCATTTGGGAGGAAGCCAGGAGCAGATGAGAGAGCAGAACAGGGAAGAAATTTGGAACCTCGACCCCATTTTCTCGGTCTCTGTGGGACAGTGCGGTGTTTTATCTTGGCTCATTTCTAAAAGTGCCTTCCCCTCTTCTTTGCTTCCCTGTGCATACTGTGGAATGTCATTATTTTGGCCCTGAGCATGCATCCCCTTAGCTCCTTCCATAGGCAAAAAGGGAAATAAGTCCACAGTAGGAGCCTCCTAAGTGAATGAGAGCACATGAGTTTTGTACGAGATAAAGAGCCTCAAGAAATGAAGACCCCCAGGACATGCTCTCCTCCCAAGTTCTAAGGGGCAGCTCAGCCAGTGCAGGGCTGGCGCTATGGTGTCAGTGTGGTTTGTCCCTCAGAGATTCATGTCTTGGGAGCTTGGTCTCCAGGGTGGTGATATTACAAGATGAGGTGAAATCATTGAGATGGGGTCAAGTAAGATGTCCTTAGGCCAACTGGGGCTGTTTCCTCAGAAGGGCTGAAGGGATTAAGGTAAATCTAGTAGGACCATGCCTGCAGCTGTAGCCCTGTGGCATCCGATCCCAAAAATCAACCTGCCATTGAAAACCCTATGAACAGCAGAGAAGCACTGGCAATAGTGTTTCCCCTGTCGTACAGAGGGTAGCTATGAGTTGGATACCGACTCGACAGCACCTAACAACAACAACAACAACAACAACAACAACAGTAGGACCATGGTTAGTTCCCTTCAGAGGGTTGTTATAAAAAAAACTAAGCCTGGCCCAACCCAGTCTCTGTCTTTCTGTCTCAAGATGTGGTTTCTTCCTCCTACATGGGGATCTCATCCTTTCATCTGCCATGAGCTGATGATACTACCAAGGGGTGGGAGGCTGGCAATAGCCTTCAATGTGCTACTTGGACTTTCAGCCTCCAAAACTGCAAGTCAAATAAATCTTTTTCTCTTCCTAAGTAGCTTGCCTTGGGTATTTTGTTATAGTAACAAAATCAGACTAATAGAGTTGGTGCTGTAGATGGTAGGATAGTGCAGAAGGCAATGGGGTAGATGAAGGCCTAGAGGCTAAGGGAAGATAAATTTTCAAATTGCCTGAGGTCATATTCTTCGTAACAGGAATATATAGGATTTGAACCTAATTCTACCTGACTTAAACCCATGACGCTAAGATTGTAAAAGACAAATGACTTCGTTTCCTAGTCACTTCTTGGATTGTTGGGAATTGCAGATATAGTAAATGGGTGCTGATCATATTTTGGGAATTAATGAGAAAGGTCTATTATTGCCAAACCCACCAAGTGCCAGACTACCAACAGCAGCACAAGCCATATGAGAGGAGGCAGGTGAGGCTGAGTTGTGCAGATGTGGAGGTGGATCCTATTGTAATTGAAACTATTGATAATTCAGTTATCATGGAATTTTTTTGCTTCAGTTTTGATTGTTGGAAATAATGCATTAGATCACTAGTGGTCTTCTAAGGTTGGGATGGCCCTTTATATTTTACATCGGAGGTTGTGCCCCTCACTCTCCTGACCTGAGTCCTGCCCCTGAGGTGGCTCACCTTGCAGCAGGTTTTGCAAGGTGTGGGGTGTATGCAATTAGTAATAGAAAATCTGAGATGGTACTTTGCCATGGTGTTAAATAACACTGATCATTTCATGAGAAAGTTACTTGTCCTTTTTCTTCTCTTTTTTTCCTATTTTCCACAACTTCTGGCCAAGTGAGGGGAAGGTATCAGCTTGGGTGAGGCTTTATGTCCTGAGCAGGTGTTTGGGAATCTTCAATTTGCCACCTAGGACTTTTCCTATCTCCACACCACTCTGTGCTCTGGGTGGCCAATCTCCATGGAAACCACAAGACTGTATCAACAGAGTCATTGTCCTCTAGTTTTTGGATTATCCTAATAATTGGAAATACCAGCAGGCAATGGGAAGATGTAAGGAAGAGAGAGCTCAGAATCTGTGTTCCCTTGTCAGTCCCAGTCCAGTGTGGTACCCTTCCTCTAAGGAAGTCTACACCCCCAAATATGTAACTCTTCTCTCTGTATGTTCCAGTGGCCACCCCCTCCTTCTTTTCACATGTAGGCAAGTGCCTTCAGAAAAATATAGAATGTCCAGTTAAGTTTGAATTTCAGATAAATTAAAAATCATTTTAGCGCAAGTAGGACCCATAAATTTCATGGAACATAATCATACTTTTAGAACTATTTGCTTTTTTTGAACTTCAAATTTAACTGCACATCTAGTATTTTAATTCCCTAATTCTCATATGCCTAGTCTATTGGATAATTGCTTCCTGCTATTGCCAGCCCTTTGTTAGTATCCCTGCTCACAACTCAGTGGTTTCTCCATGAAAATCCACTGCTTCGCTGTTGGAAGGTGTTGATTTTTTTCTGAGTCTGGAACTTGTATTAGTGTAGACACCAATATCTGCTTAGATTTTTTTTTAGGGGGGGTCTTGGAGGTTGAACCCAGGGCCTCGCATTTGCATGCTCTGCAAGTGGTGGACCACCGAGCTGCACCCCAGCCCTTTTTTTTTTTTTTTTACTTTTTTGAGACAGGGTGTCACTAAGTTACGTGGACTGCCTCTGGTCTCAAACTTGTGATCCTCCCGAGACGCTGGGATTACAGGCGTGCACCACTGTGACTGGTTTATCTGCTTAGATTTTTATAATGCTGTTTTGTTTCTCATTTCCCGTTTATCTTCTTTCCGTGGCAAGTGATACTGGCTTTCTTCTCTTGGCAGTGAAATATATTTTCTCTTTAAAAAATGGACTTGAGTTTGAAAATAATGGTAGAGGCAGACCATAGCTGTGGCACAATTCACAGAAATGATTCACAGACTGGCTGGCAATTGAGAAGCTTTTAGAAATGAAAAGTGTGGCTCCTGGAGTCAGCCCATCTCTGGTTCATATCCCAGCCCCACTGCACAGGGTGGTTGCAAAGGCTGAATGAGATCACGAATGTAAGACAACAAGCACTGTGGGGCTTGCCTCTTACCAATGCCATATTTACACAAATACACAGAAACACACACACATATACCCCATCCCCCGCTCAGAGTGCTAAAGTGACTCACCCAAGGGCACACAGCAACAGTGAGGACTGAGGCTAGAGTGCAGGAATTTGGCTTTGAGTCCAGTGTTTTTCCACAGGGCCACAGGCCCCATTGCATTGCGTAGAGAGGAATTGCCTCGTCAGCTCTGGCCTTGCTCTGCCCTGAAGGCTTTCTGAAGGGAATGGTCTGTCCCCGTGACTCTGGTATATTGGAAGGTGGCAGTGAAGGCCTTTGGGGCTGGTCGAGTTGGTGTCTCAAAGGGAGATGTTGAAGATAAACTTTTTTTCCTTAAGCTTGGTTAGACTAGAGAAGGAAATGAGGGGCTTTGCTTAGTGAATGAATGAATGAATGAATTTGGGGAGGTGTGAAGTAAGTCTCAACCTGCCAAATCCTGGCTGCAGTGCCCTGTCCCCACACCTGTGGAACACTCCTACCAGCTGTAAGATGACTTCCTGGGGCATCTTTTCCCTTCTTGGGACCCACCTCAGGAGACATGGCTTGGCCTGGGCCCCTCAGCCCTCTGGAGTCTTGGTTGACCTGTTCCTGCAGTGGGGTTCTGAGCCTCACCAATGCTGAGCAAGAATCTGTTGTGTGCAAAGCACATTGAGATGCAGAAAGACAGTAATCCAGAATGACCTCAAAGGGTGGGAGGTTCCCGTTGCACTGTCGGGGTCAGGGGTCACATTTCCTGGGCATGAGACTGCCATAGATGGTCTGAGGAACCTCACATGCAGCCTATCCTTCAAACTTAACAACAGTCCTGAGAAGGAGAAACTGTTCCTTGGCTACCAGTGATGTTAGCAGGTGAGCCCATCCTGTTAACTCATTTGTAGTCGTCATTGCTGTGGTAGAGAAACTGATGGAGGCACAGTTAGGGGGAAGGAGATGATTTATTGGGGACTCACAGTTTGAGACTCACAGTTCATAATGGCAGTGGGGCAGGTGTGGTGATGGTCAGTAGCAGTGCCTGTAGTAGATGATCTCCTGGCATAATGGGGCAGGAAGCAGACAGCAACTGAGGCCTTGTTGTTGTTGCTGTTGTTAGGTGCCATCGAGTCGGTATCCGACTCATAGCAACCCTCACAGGGTTCTCAATGGCTGTTTTGGGATTACCTTGGGAGTGGATTGCCAGGCCCTTCTCCCATTTTTGCAGTGCTGGGAATTGAACTCGGGACCTCAGAGACTGCAGCACAGTGCTTTACCAACTGAGCTAAATCCCAGCCCAACTGAGGCCTTAGATCTGGGTAAAAACCCTTCAAAGTCCCACCCCCACTGACTCACCTCCCAAAGTTTCCAAGTTGTTGTTGTTAGGTGCCGTTAAGTTGGGCTGGACTCATATTGACTCTATGTACAATAGAATGAAACACTGCCCAACACTGTGCCATGCCCAGCACTTGTCAGTGCTTCTCTGCTATTCATAGGGTTTTTAATGGTTGATTGTTTTGCAGGTAGGCTGCCAGGTCCTTCTCCCACTTTTGCAGTGCTGGGGATCGAACCCAGGGCCTCAGGGAGTGCAGAGCAGCACTCTACCAACTAAGCTAAACCCCAGCTCTACCATCTGGGGACAAAACGTTAAAGTACATGGCCTTTGATGAACATTTTAGATTCAAACCATGACATCACTGATCCTCATAACCTCTTGGGGAATGTTGTTGTTAGGTGCTATCGAGTTGGCGTCAACTCATAGCGACCCTATATACAAGAGATGAAACACTCCCTGACACTTTGCCATACTGTGCACTATGTCAGTGCTTCTCTGCTATTCATAAGGTTTTCAGTGGCTGATTTTTTCAGGGGATTGTTTTTGGAGTGGGCTGCCGGCTCCTTCTCTTGTCTGTGGTAATAAGATACTATTATTTTGATATTTATCCAAAAGAATTGGGATCAGGATCTCAAAGATGCTGAGGCTTCGAGAGGTTAGTGATGTGCCCAGAATCACACAGCTGCTACATACTAGAGCTAGGAATAAAACCCAGCACCATGGCCCCAGATCCCAGCCTTTTTATACCAGGGTCCTGCACAGCATGGTGATTAGGAAATTTACTCATACCAATGAGAAGAGGTAGAATAGGGTTCAAATTCATGCTCTTCCTTCTAACAATTATGCATCTCAAGGAATCTGGTGTGTCGTATCTGGGAGAATACATTTCTGTTGAATTGGGTTACCTTACCACAAAAGTACTATGGGACCCAAAAAGGGAAAGTAGAAGGGAAAAGAGAGAAAGACCACAGTTGGCAAGATAGGAGTTTACAGAGAAGGCAGAATTGAAGGATTGCCTAGATTTTGATGAGATGCTTGTATTAGGAAGGCATTTCAGGGGAAATGACAGTGTGACCAAAGTTTGCAGGTGAGGAGGATGGAGCAGGGATACATCTGAAGAACAATCTAGATTTGTGCTTCTTGTCCAGGCTGGTCTTGGCTGTCCCTGTAGGCAGTTTCTGGTCTGTGCCCAGTTGGGCCTGTTCAGATACCAGACTCTGGATTCCTCACTCCATAGCCACCTGCACATGAATTTTCTGCACATGTGTCCTCTAGTTTTCATGAGCAAAGGGTTGTCTGGGAGATCCAAGAGCAAGTAGAATTTTCATGAATAGAGACTTTAATTTCCCCAGCCAAGGGCACTTTCCATCAAGCATCCTGCCTTCCCTGGTGGGGCGGTGGTAGGAATGGGCTTCTGGGGCAGGGCACCGCCATCCCAAGTGTCCCTGGAAGGGACAGACTCCTGGTTGAAGATGCATGTCAGCTGGGGGTGACCAGATAGCTGCACTGGCATCACTGGGCAGAAATAAGGTTGTATTTTTTTCTTTTTTTGGCACAATGCCCTTTTGTGTCAGATCCTTTTTTTTTTTTTCCCCTGGTGCAAGGAACATCATGACTTTCATATTTACCTTCTTTTTGGTGAAAGCACAAGGCTGAGGGCACTGATCTCCATAGATAGTTGAGTAAACAGACTGGCATTGATTTGTAGGAGTCAGGGATGAGTAGTGAGCCAGTGGAAAACTTCCCGTGCTTGATTAACACAAGTGTCACTGCATGATACTGTCTGGTGTGCCGTGTCTCCATCATTTAAATTTGGTAGCACGTTACACTTCCATTAGGTGCAATGTCGACCATGTAGGAAGAGTTTAAGACCTGGTAGCTATAAGAGACAATGAGTGTTGGCCAGGCTGTGGAAATCTGGAACTTTGTACCCTGTGGGTGGGAATCCAAAATGGTGCAGCTGTTGTGGAAAATAGCATGGAGATTCCTCAAAAATCTAAAAGTAGAACTACTAAAATATCCAGCAATTCCACTCCTGAGTTTTTATCCAAAAAGAATTAGAATCAGGATCTGGAACAGATTTCTACAGCACTTCCATGTTTGTTGGAGCACTGTTCACAATGGCCAAAATGCAAACACAACCTAAATAAGCATCAACAGATGAACACAATTAGGAACTGTGGCAAATACACACAATGAAATACTGTTAAGCCTTTTCCTAAAAAAAAAAAAGGAAATTCTGCAGCATGGGACAACATACTTGAACCTTGAAACTTGAAAATGTTAGGCTAAGTGAAATAACACAGAAAGACAGATTCTACACATATGTGGTGTCTAAAGTAGTCAAATTTACAAACTCAAAGAGTGGGATGGTGGTTTCCAAGGGCTGGAGGAGGGGGAATGGCAAGTTACTGATCAACAGGCACAAAGTTTCTAGAGTACGTTCTAGAGACTTGCTATAAAACATTGTACCTCTAGTCAATAATACCGTCTTCAACATTTAATGTTTTGTTAAGTTAGAACTCATGTCAAGTATTTTTACAAGAAAATAAAATTAATAAAATTAAAAGATACAATAAACAAAGTAAATTTTACCTCCCATTAGAGCTATTTTTGAATATATGTATAAAAAATGTTGTTGTTAGGTGCTGTTGAATCGTATTCATCTCATAGTGACCCTCAGAGGGTTTTCAATGGCTGTTTTCAGGATTGCCTCAGGAGTGGATTACCATATCCTTTTCCCACTTTTATGATGCTGAGAATCGAACTTGGGACCTCAGAGACTACAGAGCACCACTCTACCATCTGAGCTAAATCCCAGTCCATAAAAAATGTTAGCTATTATTTTTTACATCACTGCTGTGGCTGCTAGTGTCCTTCTCAGCTGCTCTTAGCCATCCATCCCAGCATCAGAGGCCCTATGACCTGAGACACAAGATGGCATGATGGGAAGGAATAGAGTTTTGGCCCTACTGGGATTTGCACTGCCTTGGGCACGTCACCTTTTCTCCTAAACTGCACATCATTAGATCAATTTAGTGCAGGATGGCCAACACGTAAACAAACACACACCCCAAAATAGAGCAAAGTGTAATAGAAAATGTCACATGTCATTACAGGCAATTATGAAATAAATATATATGTATTGTTGTTGTTGTTAGGAACCATAGAGTCTGTGTTGGACTCATAGCGACCCTACATACAACAGGCAAAACACTATTGTCAGTGCTTCTCTGCTGTTCATAAGGTTTTCAATGGCAAATTGATTTTTGGGAGTGGGTTGCTGGGTCCATCTCCCAAGCCTACAGCACCTGGTGTTCCCAGGAGGTCTCCCATCCAAGTATTAACCAGGCCTGACCTTGATTAGCTTCTGAGATCTGATGGGATTGGATGCCACAGTGGTATGGCAGCAGGCATTTATATACATAGATGTGTGTAACTTGCATTACAATATAAAGTGAATTTCTTACATTGAGTGATATCCAAAAGTTTTAGGAACACTATTGGAAAGATTAAATGTGATTTAGGTTACATGAGTGTTGGGCACCCAGTGAGTGGGTCATTGTCATCATTATCATCTTCTTTACTGTCATCTCCATCTCTAGACAAGCGAACAGAATCCAAGTCTGTCTGTCTGTCTACATTGAACCAGGTGGTCCACGGATCTCAAACAACCTAAGGAGGGATCAGAGGGACTGTCGCTGAGCCTCAGAACTTCCTGACGACGCCTGTTAAAAGGCGGATGATGGGCTGGAGTGTAGCTCAGGGGTAGAGCATTTGCCCAGTATGTGCAAGGCCCTGTGTTTAATTCCCAGCACTGTAAAAACAATGCAGATGAGCTGGGCGCAGTGGCGCACGCCTGTAATCCCAGTGGCTCAGGAGGCGGAGGCAGGAGGATCGCAAGTTCAAGACCAGAGGCAGTCTGCGTAATTTAGGGAGACCCTGTCTCAAAAAAGTAAAAAAATGGGCTTGGGGTACAGCTCAGTGGTCCAGCACTTGCAAAGCATGTAGGCACAAGGCCCTGGGTTCAACCCCCAGTACCACAAAACAAAACAAAACAAACAACAACAACAACAAAAACAATGCAGATGACTACCATCCGCACATACCTGCTGGATCTGAGAAGTGCTGAGCTGTGAGCACACTGAGCTTGTCTTAAAGAAATCAAGCTGCCCTCCGGGCACGCTGGGCTAGGAGCTCTCTTGCCATTTAATACCCTGGTGTCCCCACTCTACTTAAAAAGGGCTGAAGCAGCAACTGCCATGTTGATTACCACGGAACAGCTGTGCCCCCAGCTCAGATCAGAGTGGCATCTGCTCAGAACAGAACATCTTGTTATTCTGGGTCCTTTCTGGGGCAGTCCAGGCGTGATAGTGCATATGAGAGACACCGAGCATATATTTATTCAACCACCTACCATGAACCAAACAGTGAATTTAATTGTGCTGAGCTTTTGCAAAATAGCCTCCTAACTGTCACCAGAATGACCTTCCTTCATGTGGCTCTGGTTTTCTCAATACCCCGACCTTAACCATGAACATCACTTTCCTTGGTCAGGCATTCAGAGTCTTTCCTAATGTGATTCTTACTGAGTCAGCTTGCTCCACCTCTGATCCTTCTGGATCTACCTTCCCCTATCCCTTCTGTTCCCTAAACAGCCTTTGCATAATGCCTGTGTGCCTTCTCATGTATGTATGTATGTATGTATGTATCTATCTATCTATCTATCTATTTGAGACAGAGTCTCACTATGTAGCCCAGGCTGTCATCAAACTTCTGATCCTCCAGCCCCTGCCTCCCAAGTGCTGGATTACATGTGTGTACCACCATGCCTGGATCTTTTGTGCTTTTTCCAGAGCTGTTCTCACTGCTTGGAATGTCTGCCTATTGAGGTCGCTTGGTAAATTTCTATGCATTCTTCAGAGCTCACCTCTTCTCTTTTGTGATGCTGTCAAGGTTAATTATTTTCTTCCATTGGAAACATATGAACCTAGAGGATCCATTCATTAATACAGGAATATGATAGATTATAGTCAACTTATTTACTTGCCTTTCCCCATGAAGTCATCTCCAGATGGGCATATATTAATTGCAACATCCATCACATAAATAAAACTTGCAACTAACTTGTATGAAAGACCTACTAAGTATCAAATTTTCGAAGCCATAGCACCCTGGCATCCGATCTTGCCTGATCTTGGAAGCTAAGGTGGGTCAGCCTGATTAGTCCTTGGATAGAAGACTGCCTGGGAACCTCAAGTGCTGCAGGCTAGGGAGAAGGACCAGGCAATTCACTCCTGAAACAACCTGCCATTGAAAAAATTATGAGTAGCAGAGAAGCACAGACAATAGTGCTGGTCATGGCACAGGGTCAGGGAGTGTTTTCTTCTGTTGTTCATGTTGTTAGGTGCCGTCAAGTCGGTATCCAACTCACAGCAACCCTACATACAACAGGCAAAACACTATTGTCAATGTTTCCCTGCTGTTCATAGGGTTTTCAATGGCTGATTGATTTTTGGGAGTCAGTTGTTTGGTCTGGCTCCCAAGTCTGCAGCACCTGGTGTTCCCAGGTGGTCTCCCATCCAAGTACTAACCATGCCCGACCCTGCTTAGCATCCAAGATCTGACGGAATTGGATGCCACAGGACTACGGCTGCAGGCTCTGTTGTTCATAGGGTTGTCATAAGTTGGACCTGACTCTACGGTACCTAATGACAAGAACAAGTATCAAGTTAGCGACACAGGTATAAGGGCCTCTCGAATGTCTACATCATAACCCCTGGAGCTTGTGAATATTATCTTAAGGAGAACTTTGTGGATGTGGTTAAGGATCTTCAGATAGAGATGTTTGCCATGATTATGCGGGTGGGCCCTCAGTGTGATCACAAGTGTCCTTACAAGAGGCCATAGAAGGAGAGACACAGACATTGTGGAGACTGAACCAGGACTACCATGACCTGAGTGCTGTGGCGCCCACCTGTAATCCCAGCACTAGGGAGGCTAAGGCAGAAAGATCACCAGTTCGAGGCCAGCCTGAGATACATAGCAGCCGGGCCAGCCAGGGGTTACATAGTGAAACACTGAAGAAAATAAAAACAGTAAACAAACAAAAGCTCAGACACTACACTGCTGGCTTTGCAAAAGCAAGAAGGAGCCATGAGCCAAGGATTGTAGTTCTAGAAGCTGGAAAAGGCAAAGGGACAAATCATCCCCCAGAGCCTCTGGAGGGACAGTGGCCTTGCCAACACTTTCATTTCATTCCCGGAAACTGCTTTCAGACTTGGCCTGTACCCAGTCCAGAGGATAAATTTATATAGTTTAAAGCTGCTGTGTTTGTGATAATTTGTTACAGCAGCAATAGCCATCTAATACATCATGTGGCGTGTGTAATAAGACAAAACTGAAAGGTGATAATTACAAAGGAAGAGTAGACTGGAGCCATGCTCAAACTTCAATATACCCATGAGTCACCAGAGAGCTTCTTCAAACAAAGGTTCCGATTCACTAGGTCTGGGGAGAGTCTGAGATTCTACTTCCTTATGAGCTCCCAAGTAAGGACAGTGGGGCTTGTCCAAGTGGCTACTCCTTGGATAGCAAGAGAAGAGAGAGCAGTGGGTGAAGGTAAGCTGGACTGATGAAAATAAGGTTTGTGGGGACAGCGGGGTACACAGTCTGAGAGACAAAGATCTGAGGGGAGGAGGCAGTGAACTGACATTCCTGGGTCAGGCTGGGGACCCCAGTGATGACCAAAGCCCACTCTTGATCAAGTTCTGTGGGCATCTCATGTTATTGTGTCTGTTACTGCCAACAGCCCGGCAGAGGAGGTGCCTTGCTGTTCCTTTGACAGATAAGGACATAGGAGCCTAGAGGATCCCATGGCATTGGCTACACCCACACGGGGCTAGAATTGTCCAACTCCAAATATGTGGGATGTTTTCTAATTTTATGCATGCCCTTTTTCCCCATCATAGATGATACACATGTGGTACGGGGTTTTGAAGAGAGAAATGTGATTTTCTGTTTTTCTGTGATATCTGGACCCCACCTATATGGAAATTTCCAAATCTCTCAGTGAAATATGCTGGAGGTTAGCTCAGTTGGTGGAGTGCTTGCTCTGTGCCCTCTGCGGCTCTGGGTTAAATCCCCAGCACAACAGAAATAGGAGAAGGAGCTGGAAGCCCACTCCCCAAACAATGAACCATTGACAACCCTATGGATAACAGAGAAGCACTGTCAGATATAGTGCCTCTTTCCCTCTGTTGTACATAGGGTCACTATGAGCGGGACTCTACTTGATGGCACCTAACAACATCAACAATGGAATATGCTCCTATTATCAGGGGCAGAAACTGGACAGGGCAAACCCAGGCTGAGAAGGAAGGAGAGCCTGGCTACTGCATCCTCTTGGGAAACTGGCAATGTAAGTGCACAGGAGGCCAAGGAACCTCTGCAGAGCACGAAGGCTGAGCAGGTAGAAAAGCAAAAGGAATCCTCTTTCTGTTGGTGCGTAGAGTAGTGAGTGTGAGCAGGAGCCAGCTCTCGAAGGTCTCCCAAGGGGTCAAAGCAGGGAAGCCAGGGGCATTTAGCCAGTCCATGGTGCAGGAATGGGGTAAATGGGAAGAGAACACCCAGGTCCAGAACTGGATGGGAGATCATGGTATCAGGAGCAATGAAGGGGACCATGTCCTCTGTTTATCACCAGCTCTGTGGCCTCATCTGTAGCATGGGAATCATTTTACTGGTGCTATAGGTGGCAATACAGGCCTGCAGCGGTAGCCCTGTGGCATTCGATCCCATCAGATCTCAGAAGCTAAGCAGGGTTGGGCCTGGTTAGTACCTGGATGGGAGACCGCCTGGGAACACCAGAAGCTGTAGGCTTGGGAGAGGGACCTGGCAACCCCCTCCCAAAAATCAATCTGCCATTGAAAACCCTATGAACAACAAAGAAACACTGACAATAGTGTTTCCCCTGTTGTACAGAGGGTCACTATGAGTTGGATACCGACTTGACGGCACCTAACAACAACAACAACATGGGTGGCAATGCAAATCAGAATTAATCTATACAAAGCTGTCTTGAAAATGACTGGTCATCTCACAGAGACAAAGGTGTCTGCCCTTAGTCCTTATGGATAATTGGATTTGTGCTCCTGAATGGAGTGTTGTCATTAGGTGCTATCGACTTGGGTCTGACTCATTGCAATACTATGGACAACAGAATGAAGCACTCCCTGACACTTTGCCCTCCCTGGCACTATGTCAGTGCTTCTCTGCTATTTATTTCCATGGCTGATTGTTCGGGGATTGTTTTGGGAGTGGGCTGCCAGGTCCTTCTCCCATTTTTGCGGTGCTGGTGATTGAACCCAGAGCCATAGAGATTACAGATCATCACTCTACCAACGGAGCTAAACCCCAGCACTCTGAATGGAATAGGATGACCTAAAGTACAAGTTTGCTACAGAGTTCCTGTTTGACTAGGTTGCCCCAAAAGTTTATGTGTCAGAAACTTAACCCCTGAAGTCCTATTTTAATGGTATTTGGAGATGGCACCTTTAGGAGTTCATTAGGATTAAATGATGTCATGAAGGTGGGGACTCAGGGTGGCATTAGTGGTTTTATAATAGGAAGAGAGACCTGGCCTAGCATGCTTGCTCTTCTCACCATGGGATGATGCATCAAGAATGCCTTCATGAGATGCAGAGAATATGTCGGCACCATGTTCTGGGACTTTCTAGAACCCTGAACCGTGAGTTACATAAACCTCTATTCTTTATAAATTAGTCTGTGGCACTTGGAAATAGTAACAAAAGACTGAAAAAGACACCACATAACTCCTGAATGGCCCACTTCTGTATTAGAAAGCTGTGTGTGTATGTGTTGTTTTCTGTTGTACTGTTTTATGGCATAGAAAGTATAGGGAAATCCTTGAATTTCTTCTAAATTATTAACGATCATTACTGGTAAAAGCAATCATAAGGAGAAAGGAGAGAGAAAGAAAGAAACTAACTAGCTAACTAACTAACTAACTTTGGGCAGAGAAGTCCTCATTTTGTGGATGTCATCTTTGAGTTATGCAATACACAACATAAAATGCCTTTCCTTAAACCTACTCTGACACTCACACCCTCAGTTTACCTGTTTGAGGCTCCTATGCTGGTCCTGAGAGCTACTTTTCTTGCTTGGACAGCAGATATTACAGAAATTAAGAGAACTGGTAATAAGGAAGGACAATAATATTGGAGGCATTGGGGGTGGAGCACTGCAGACTCATTAAGAGCACAAGTTCTAAGCCAGGTGTGGTGGCACACGCCTATAATCCCAGTTACTCCAGAGGCAGAGTCAGGAGGATCACAAGTGGAGACCAGAGGCAGTCTGAGTAATTTAGCTAGACCCTGTCTCCAAAAAGTGAAAAAATGGGCTGAGGGTGCAACTCAGTGGTCCAGCACTTGCAAAGTGTGCAAGCATGAGGCATTGGGTTCAACCCCCAGTACCACAAAAACAAAAAACAAAAAACAAAACAAACAACCCACAAGTTCTCCAAGTAGAGAGAAATGGGCTGAGCCCCAAATTTCCTTGGAGAAGTTACTTAATCCTCACTAGATCTCATTTTTACCATCTGGAAAATGGAAATGGAAATAGCATCAGCCAGCTTCTTGGTTTTGGTGAGGGTTAAATACAAAAATGCTAAAAGAAGATTTAAAGTCAGGATCATCAAAACTTTTCTGTAAGGGGCCGGATAGTAAATATCTTTGGCTTTACAAGTCACGCACCTCTCTGGCAACTCTTCAACTCTATTCTCTTGGACCAAAATGAGCAAAACAATATGTGGATGAATGGGCAGGGCCCTATGGTAATGCAACTTTATAAATCAGAGTCTGGGCCATAACCTATGTCTCTCTCCTGTAGGACAAAACCAGTAAGCCATTAAAACTGGTAAAAGTAATTATGGTCCAATGTTATTATTACTAGAGCATTGTTATAGCAACCTAATCCTGTTCTAGCCAGTAGGTTCTCAAAAATTGAGACTGATACCATTCATTTCCATTCTCCTTGGAGAACTGTTTTTGTGGATTTGTCAGTGGGGAGGCAGTGGATTCTTTTTATTGGACTATAAACCTGCCAGAAGAATTTTATAATCCAAGCATTTCTGGTATTACATTTTAAAATGTTGGCCCCTTGAAGATTTAATTTTTGTTGATCAAACTTTAGGGTGTTAGAGGATAATCTGAAAAATAAATAATACACAGCATGGTTCATTTCTCATTAACTCAGCCAAAATAAGCTGCAGAGCAAGAGAAGGGAAATTATATATGGGAACAATTAGCTGCAAAATATGAGTAGATCAAGATAATTTAATTGTTTACTTTTAGCTATCCCTGAAGTCTGAGTTCTTATAGCCAAGAGAATTTATTTGATGAGTTTAGTCCAACAAGTACAACTTTATTTTCTCCCTACTAGTGGAGCATAAGTGTCAATTTAACAGTGCTGTATGCCGTGCAAACACTGATGGTCTTGTGTACCAAATGAAAAAAATTCATTACTGAGTTTATCTCCTGAGGTGTTATTTGCTGGAAGCCAAAATTAATGAATTTTGTCAGAATGCCTCCAGTGGAGGCAGGAAAGGATAGAATTCTTTGGCAGTCAATTTCCATCTTGTCATCTACTTACTGTTTTTGCTTTTCTTTGTCTGGTTTTTAATGTCCCTGGTAGGAGTCTTTGGGCTTCAGATGGCCTAGAATTCTCATGGCTAAATAGCATTGTATCTCTTTACCTCCATAGTGTCCTTTAAAATGTCTGCACATCTGCATCTCAGGCTGGAATGGCAACACTGGGTTCTATAATAAGAACCTCAAAAGAAGTGATCACGGGATATCCAAAATGTTGGTTGGTAGTAGACGCACTTGATGTTAAGGCTACTTTGTGTGTGTTATAATTTGAATCTGGAGTTTGAATCCCCAAAGGTCGTGTGTTTGAACATTTGGTCCCCAACTGGTGGCACTGTTGTGGAGGCTATGGAACTTTGGCCTGCAGCGGTAGCCCTGTGGTACCCAATCCCGTCATATCTTGGAAGCTAAGCAGGGTTGAACCTGGTTAGTACTTGGATAGGAGATCTCCTGGGAACACCAAGTGCTGTAGGCTGGGAAGATGGACCCGGCAACCCACTCCCCCAAATCAATCCACCATTGAAAACCCTATGAACAGCAGAGAAGCACTGATACTAGTGTTTCGTCTGTTGTACGCAGGGTTGCTATGAGTTGGATGCTGACTCGACGGCACCTAACAACGATGACAACATGGCACTTTGGGAAGTGGATCCTAACTTCATGGAAGTATGTCATTGTGGGGTGAGACTTTGGAAGTTTTACCCAGACCCCCAGTTCCAGTTGCTCTCTCTGCTCCTGATCTGCCATGGGATGAAGTCCACTGCCATGGGCCCAGCTGCCTTCCCCATTTCCATGCCTGCCCTTCCTCTATAGACTTAAATCCTCTCACTCTGAGCCCCAAATAGATCTTTCCTCCCATGATTTGGGTCTGTCAGGTATTTTGCTTCATTGATACACAAGCTGACTAACCTGTTGGAAGAATTTGCCACGGATGGGATTGGAATACAGTCAGCCTTCTGTATCCAAGGGTTCTGTAACTCTGGACTCAATTAAATGTAGATGGAAAGTATTTTTAAAAATTGTGCCTGTATTGAACAAATATGGACTTCTTTTTTGATATTATTTCCCAAACAATGCAGTGTAACAGTGAGTTGTATAGCATTCATATAAGGTATTACAAGTAATCTAATATAAAGTACCATATATGAAAGGATGTGCATAGGTTATAGGCAAATACTATGTGTTTTATGAAAGGGACTTGAGCATCTATGGATTTTGGTATCTGTGGGGAAGATTTGCTGGAACAAACCCCCTATGAATACCAAAGGACAGCTGTATACTGTATATTCTCTAATATAATCCATACTATTCCAACAATTTTTTTGTTGTTGTTTGGTGCCAGAGTCAGATCTGATTCATAGCGACCTTTACAGGGTTCTGAATGGCTGATTGTCTTGGGATTGCTTCAGGAGTGGATTGCCACATCCTTGTCCCATCCAACAATTTTAGAGGGCTACAAAATCAGATGTGGATTACAATTGCATGTCAATTGGATTTGTGGTGAAGAGAGCACCCCATATGATTCTAATGCTGACTAGATTCAAGAATATATGGTAGGTTTTCAGCAGCAATCTTCATCAGAATAGTGTTGAGTTCTTGGGCAAGCATTGAACTTCACCAAATCTCCTCACATTGTACAGCAGGGCTAATTGTTCCAGTGTTGAACATAGGATTATAAGGACAACTAAATAAGAAGCAGAATGAAGCCCTGTATCAATATAGGTGATTGTTCATTTTGTTTCCTCGTTAGGTCCTTTTAGACCCAACTGTTTTCAGTAGGAGTGGGTAGAAGAGGAAATCATGGGGAAAAAGTTGTCTGATCAACGTGGGCAGAGGATGAAGGTTTTTAAAATGTACATGTCCCATCAAAGTACCCATTCTTAATTCTCAATGATCTGGGGAAAGACAGGCAAGTGCCTGAGTAATAGGACACCTCAGACTATCTTTAAGTTACAATATTTTCTCAAAAAATTATTTGTATCTAGCTGTAATTTGGGCTGGGGTTTAGCTCAGGGGGTAGAGTGCTGCTCTGCATTCTCTGAGGACCCAGGTTCCATCCCTAGCACCACAAAGTGATGAAAATGTGGCAATCCATTCGGAACAATCCTGAAACAATCAGCCATTGAAAACTCTATGAGGGTCACTATGAATCGGACCCAACTAGACAGCACCTAACAGCCACAACAACAAGGAGCTGTAATTTAAACCTGTATCTTCAGGTCAGGATGCCTATAATTATCAAGTAGACTTGAAAATTTGCTTAATTACAATTTTTCCCACTTCTTGATGATGATCATGGGACATAGATCAAATTTTCTTGAGACAGGTGAATGGCCACAACCTCAGGGACTGCAGAGGTTTCATACTTTTAGCTCTGAAGATACTTTTCTCCCTTGAGGCCACACTGCTAAAGCAACAGGCGCCACATCAACCCTCACATCCCCAGAACCTTTTTCCTTTCTTCAGCCCCCTATTACTTTATTACTCTAGTCCTGATTCTTTCCAGGTGGATTTTCTCCTGTGGGCCCTGTGGGTCTCCTGGTGACTCACTCATAACGTGGTCTCTGCCAAGCTCTGACATGCTTGGACATTGCTGGACCCCACTGCTGAGAAATTTCATTTTCCTTTCCCAGGACATGGCTTTGTGCCATGAAAATTAGCTGATAAATATAGATGCTGAAGAGAGGAACAGTTTCCACCTCACACATCTTCCTTGCTCTCAGAAAATTTCTGACTTCTCCATGGTTCATAGACAGCCAGTTTGTGCTGAAGAGATGTGAATATAAAATACCGTGGTATAGCGGGGTGATGTGTGGGGCATGCCGGGGATAAAGAGGAGGGAGAAACAAAGGGAAAGGGGTCTCAAAGGCGTGAGTATCCTATTGTGCTGTTCCCTGGGCAGACGGACCCACGCAGACAAAGAGGTAGCAAGGATGCCCTCCATCTGCTCACCCTAGCTGAACTGGGTGACTGAAAATTTGGGTTTCAGAATTTGAATTCTTACTTCCTGTATTTTTAGATTTAGGGATTAGAATTTTCCCCTTTAATCTGAAAGCTCTCTCCTACTTAAACATTTCAAGTCCTTATAGTTTATGACCTTTGAAATTTTCTGTTTTTAAATTTACTTTTCAGCACTGTCAAAACAAGACATATTCATTTTAGAAAAATCAGAGGGAAAAGCAACAAGACCCCTGCCAAGACCCAAACAACATAAGCATAGTCATAATCCCAACCCCCTCCCCGAGAAGATAATTTTTAGCACCTTGGTGACTGTCCTTTCTAATACAAAGGTATGGATAAAGCTCTTTGACAAAAATTGAAACAAATGGACTTTTCTATAACTTTCTGTATTTTATTTAAACATTTCACGAGTTGTTTGGTGTCTATATTGTCCTCAGTTTTTCCTAACAAATACAAATATAGCACAGGCCTAATTAGCTAAGGATATGTTAGACACTTTTCATGAAGGAAAAAAATTATCATTTACAAAGTATAAAATTAAAGATGCATAAGTGGTAATAAAATTAGCCCCATGTTGGAGCAAATTATCAATATTAAAACTAGTTAAAATAAAAGTAATAGTGCCTGGGAATTTTTTTTTTCTTTCTTTTTTTGTGGTACTGGGGGTTGAACACAGGGCTTCTTGCTTGGATGCTTTGCAGGTGCTGGACCACTGAGCTGCACCCCCAGCCCCCCCCCTTTTTTTTTTGAGACAGGGTCTCACTAAGTTATGCAGACTGCCTCTGGTCTCAAACTTGCAATCCTCCTGCCTCCGCCTCCCAAGTTGTTGGGACTACAGGCATGTGCCACTGTGCCCAGCCTACCCTGGGAATTTTTTAACATGATCATTGATGTTATATCATCATTGTATTGACCTACTTCTTTGTGGCAAAACGTCTTTGGCCATCTAGTTTCCAAAGGGAGGAAAAAAAAAAAAAAGGATTCATCCATTCAAGAACTATTTGTTGAGTTCCCAACAGTAAAACAAATACAATCAAAGGTCCTCATACTCACAGGGGTTGTGTTTTAGTGTGAAAAATAGAAAAACAACCACAGTAGTGCTTCCTGTTTAGCAAGTACCTACCACATGCTTCCTACTGGCTCTTCTCTTCCTTTCTGTGTGCAGGGGGGATAGAAAGATATACATTGAATTAACTCCAATTCTTCTTACCTTGCTTACTAAATTACCAAATAATAACCCATGTTTTCCATATGGCCCTTGCCCCTCTGAGGATTGCATTGCCAAGGAAACAGATTGTGAAGCAGAGGCACTGCAGCTAAATCCTATTAAATATGCAATGATTCAAGAAAAATGCACAAAGCCAACCTGCACTTCAGCTTGGAATATTGACCTCCAAATGTCCCCTCCCTAATGCCTGACTATATACTTAATAAGGTTCAACCTTTAGATATCTGTCTAATTCTGCCCAGAGTTCTAGACTTGTACATTCCTGCCCTAAATTCCTGCTCAGAATGTCAGAGTTTTTAATTAACCTCCCCAAATGGTATTTTCACATAATAAACTCTCTGCATGCTCCTAGCTTCAAACAGTGTGTGTGTGTGGGGGGGGGGGGAAGCATTCTTTTCTTTTCCTCAGTCACATTTTTCCTTTGTAAAACATTAAGCAAAGCTGCTTACCTACCTGCCTATACTCATATATGACTGGAGGAAGCCCAGAATGAGATTTCAGAAGCAGAAGAGGTTTAGAGACAAACTAGTTCAAATCCACTCTGCACATAAGGAAAATGAGGTTCAGCAAGACTGATTTTTCTCCAAGGTCATACAGCTTGCTAGTGGACCGTACCAGGGGCAATGCCCACTTCCCTGGCTGCTGACTCAATGCTGTTTTTTTGTCTTATGATTGTTCCTCTTAATATCCTTCTTTTAAAAGCTGCCCTCCCTGCTCCTTTGGTATATATTCTCACATCCCACCCTCACAACTGTATCCTTTATATCCAAGTCTCTCTCTCTGTGACCCTCATTATCTTATTCCTCTCCTCTCCTGGCTACTTCTCAAATACCACAGGCTCACTTCTCCAACACAACTAATTACTACTGCTAAGTCCCATATCTCACCTTATCACTCTCCCCTATTACCATTTCCTAGGCTCATCTATTTCCTTGTATGATGTTTTCCAAGCTGGTGCCCATGGGTTTTGCTGTAAGACTGTTCTCCCTTGACCCTTGTCATTTCATTAAAAAATATCCAGTGGAGTGAGAGAAGACTGTAATTGGAACCACTGTACCACAAATAAACAGTTATATTAGGAAAACTCACTGCCACGCTTACTGGCCGCAGAAGGTGAGTCCTAGTGGGTGTGAGGTGCCAGAAATCAAATAGATACAGTCCATCTCCAAAAGAAACAAGGGTGGCTTTGGTGGTGGGAGAAAATGGAGAAGGGAAAGGGGAAAATAAGGTGATTGAGGAATACAGACTATACTGAGAGCTTGATTTGCCAGAAATGGATGGGACTTTTGGAGGATAAGAAAATGCAATCCGCAAATTCAAGTTCTGCTCCCTTGCACTGTGATATGCTGGCCTTACGACCCCATGTCTCTAACTGAAGTCACTAAGTGAATTGCATAAAAATACCTTGAGAAAAAGAGAGAATCAGTCTTTTTCCTGGATTTGGGCTGACACTAAGGGAAGGGACATAAAAGACCTCAAGAGGAAGAATACAGAGCATTCACTGAAAGGTGGAAATATAACTAAAGGTGATTAGAAGAAATATAAGCCCTTGAGGATTTGAAACATCCTGAGGAGGACACTGAGCTTTGCACTGGAATTACAATAAGGATTGAAATTGCATTCATCTAGATCTGAAGGGGGATGGGCTCCAAACCTGTGTCAAGTGGGTTAGTCAGCTTTCGGTCACTGTGACAAAATAAATAACTGAGAAGAACTTTTAAAGAAGAATGGTCTATTTTGGCTCCTGGTTACAGAGATTTCGGTCCAAGGCTGGCTGGAACAGTTGCTTTGAGCCTATGGCCGCACAGAGCAACATGGCAGGACCAAGTGGTAGAAGAAGACTATTCAGCTTACAGCAGCAGGGAAGCAAAGGAAGGGGCTGGAGTCCCAATAACTCCTGCAAGACACGCCCTCAATGATGTAACTCCTTTCCACTAGGTCCCGCCTCTTAAAGGTTCCGCTGCCTCTTAATATTGCCACAGGCTGGCAACCAAGCCTGTGGAATTTTGGGACACTCCAGATCTAAACTACAACATCAGGCATTGGTGCTAGAAGCAGGAAGAGCATCTAATTCTTGTCATCTAGTAGTTCATAGTACATTAAGATGACAGATATGAGAATAACTGAGTTAGAAGACAAAAATTAATTAAAGATGTGAGTTGCCCACTCAGGTCTACTCTTGGCAGAGCACCTTATATATAGTGCTATATACAGCTAATGGGGTGAGGGTGATTTACAACAATGTTGGACCACCTTTGTCAGGTAGTATGTTGGGAAGAAATTGAGTTTTTCTCAGCCCACTGGTTTAATCGATAATCAAACTTGTTACCTCGTTAGAAATGCCAACCTCTTATTTAGCTATATTTTTTTTCATGTAAGGAATACACATTGAGCATCTGTTATTTACCAAAGACTGTGCCAACGACTTGGAGTAAAAATTGAGATATGATTCTGCTATTAATGGGACTTGGAAGCTGGAGGCGGAAAGAAGCATCAATCAAAGAATCAGACAAAGGGGCATCATACTGTAACTGGAACAGATGTTATAAAAGGAGAGGCCCAAGACAGCTTACAAGCAGGGGCACTGATCTAATTAGTGTGACAAAGGAGGCACCTCTGAATTATGAGTAAGAGTTAACCAGGCAAAGAGAAATGTGAAATCATTCCAGATTGAAGGATCAGCTCGTGTCAGGGTCCTGTGGCATCCATGAGCTGAACCAAGGGCAGTGTTAGAGTGGAATGAGCAGAGAGAGGGAACATGGTATAGTACGTGGCTAAAGAGGCAGGCAGGATCTAGAACACAGAATTGGTAAACTCCAGCAGTTTTTCTCATAAAAGAAGAAGGCTTTTGGTGTCTCAAACAAAATATGATCATATATAAATGTTAAAAAATAACTGTCATTAGAAAGGAAAGATAGTGGATAGCAGTAGTTACCAGACAGACATTTTATAGAAGTTCATGATGGCTTAAATTAAATTGATGTTGGTAAAGATGCAAAGAGCTAGACTTGATGGGTATGGCATACCTGTAATCCCAGGGACTAGGGAGGCTGGAGCAGGAGAATCGTGAGTTCCAGGCCAGATGCAGCCTGTACAATTTAGTGAAACCCTGTTTCAAAATAAAAAATGTTAAAAAAAAAAAAAAGGCTGGGGTTGTAGCTTAGTGGTAAAGCACTCACAAAATATGTGCAAGGTCCTGGGTTCAACCCTTACATACTGGAGATGATAGTGGAAGTGGGGCCGGACTTGGCAGATCACAGAAAGTAAATTGAGTAGAATTCAGTGAAAGATTGGATAATGGAGTGCCGTTGTTTGGCTTTTCCTGGAAGTAAACCCAAAGACAAAGATTGAAGTAGTTTATTTGGAATATTCAGGGCATACTGATATAGGAATGAGGAGATGCGAGAAGGAAGGAGGGGCAGCCAATCAAAAGAGGTGTTAAGCCGGCAATCACAGCGGGCAGGTGGAGTGTCGTTCAGGTGGGGGGCGAGTACAGAACACAGGGCTTAGAATTAGCCCACCATGAGGTGAAGAAGCCGGGCTATTAAAACACCAAATCCCATCGGTCCTTGACTGATATGGAAGCACTCATTCCCTGGAATTTCCAGCTTCCTGCTATGAATTTGGAGAAAGCCTTTAGGAGCAGAGAAGAACGCATTGGCTGTTGGAAGTGCTCTGGAGCTCACTCCAAAGAAAGGGTCCTGGGGATGTCGCTGGGGCCCTGATTTCATCTACACAAGGGCTGAGGGCTACAGCCGGCAAAGGGAAGGGCAACTCAGGGTTTTGGGCCACTAAGAAATGTACATCCCAGACTCTGCCAGGCCATGGGAATGCCAATAAGATACCGTTCTTGCCCGCATGGAACTTACAGCCTAGTGATTAAGCCTGTTAGTGAAGACATCGAGGATGTATCAACAGAAGGAGGTGGCCAGTATAGAAAAATAGGAGACCAGGAAGAATTGGTGTGAATGTGTTTGTGTGGACATGTATCATAATTTTGGTCTCAAGAGAAGCGACAGCAACTTCTCTGATGTCCAGGCCAAAGATGAATCATCTAGAGCAGTGATATGCAATAGAAATGTATTGCAAACCATGTATTATGTGTAATTAAACATTTTCTAGTACTCATATTTAAGGAAGTATGAAGAAACTAAATAATTTTAATACTATATTTTATTTAACCCAACATTTCCAAACTATTATTGTTTCAACATGTTGTTGTTGTTGCTAGGTACCATTGAGTTAGGTCCAACTCATAGTGACCCTGTGTATGACACAGAGAAACATTACCAAACACGGCACCATACACATGATCTTTTATTTTTGAGCCCATTGTTGCAGTCACTGTGTTTCTTCTCATTTTGAATCATGACACGTCAACAAATGGAGGATCCAGAGGCTTTACTCCATTTCTGTCATTAAGGTCGACTCTACTTTGAGGAGACAACTCTTTCCCAGTTGTTTCTGAATGTCTTTCAGCCTGGGGGGGAGGGGGCCTCATTTTCTGGCACTATATTTGACAGTGCTTCTCTGCTGTTCAAAGAGATTTCAATGCCTATTTGTTTCGGGAGTGGGCTGCCTGGTCCTTTTCCCTAGTCTGTCTTAGTCTGGAAATTCAGCTGAAACCTGTCCACTGTGGGTGGCCTTGCTGGCATAGCTTTCATCATCGCAGCAACATGCAAGCCCCCACAGCATGGAAAGCTGACAGACACATAGGGATTTCAATATGTAGTAATACTAAGTCTTTGAAATCTGGCATACTTTTTATTCTTACAAATTCTCAAATCTGAGTAGCCATGTCACAAGGGTTCTATAGCCACACCTGTCTTATTGGCTGCCATATTGGAAAGCCTGGCTCTAAAGGCAATTATGTGGGCTGGCCAAGGACCAAAGGCTAGTCTATGTTTGTTGTTGTTGTTAGCTGCCATCAAATCAGTGTCTAACTCATAGCGACTCTGCATACAATAGGAGAAACAGTATTGTTAATGCTTCTCT
>VMDO01015210.1:29722-51341 GCA_007922755.1 Pedetes capensis | reverse complement strand
TACTCAAACTTTGCATAATAATGAAATATACCTACACTGTCTATTAGCCACATATATTATTAGTGTAGATTTTTTCATGTCTCTTTCCTTTGACCAGTTTTAGATGTCTTTTGTCTGAGATCCTCCTTGCTTATTCAAATTTATTAATATTTTACTGGATATCTTAATAGAAGCTCTTGTCCCAAATGGTCTATCATCTAATTAAAATTCTAACATAAGCTCCAACTTATACACAGTGAACTGTAAGAAAAACTTGCATCAGTTCTCCTGGGGTTAATAACATAAGAAACATTTTTTATTTGCACTAAATGTGAACTTTTAAAACATGTTTTGCAGTGGAAATTTGTGGTTATTATCATCAGGATACACTTCTTAATGGAATCTATAATAGCACTGCTAGAGTAATTACCAAAGGGCATTCCCCATATGAATTTTTCAGATATAGTACCGAAATGGCTATAATGTCCAAAGGTGTGTCCAAATGGAATGTGAGTTATTAACATACATTTTCAAGGGATTTAAAAAGCCAGTAAGAAAGGAGTGTGTGTATGTGTGGCTGTGGGTGTTCATGTTAGTTTTTACAATGTGTGTGAGCCTTCAAATATGAATTTTACTTGTCATGATTACAACTTAGAAAATGATAGAAGAGTGCTTATATTCACAATGAACTTTTGTGAACATTAATAATTTCCTTAATATCTAAAAACCTAAGGAATAAACTCAGGAACTGTCACAATGAAGAATCTAAGGGTCATGAATAAATGTGATGTGGTACCCTGGATGGGATCTTGTTGTTGTTGTTGTTAGGTGCCATCAAGTCAGATCCAACTCACAGCAACCCTATGTACAACAGAAGGAAACACTCCGGACAATTTGTCATGCCTGGCTGTATGTCAGTGCTTCTCTGCTATTCATAGGGTTTTTGAGAGCTGACTGTTTCAGGATTTTTTGGGGAATGGGCTATCAGGCCCTTCTTTCATTTTTTCAGCGCTGGGGGCCAAACCCAGGGCCTCAAAGAGTGCAGAGCAGAGCTCTACCAACTGAGCTAAACCCTAGCCTGGATGGGCTCCTATGTAACCAAAAATAGCATTAGGTAAAGACTAAGAAAATGTGACTAAGGTATGGATTTTAGTTAATAATGTATCAGCATTACTTCATGCATTGTGATAAATATACCATAGTAATATAAGATAATAACAGAGGAAACAGGTGCACCTGTATGGAAACTATTACACTTGCAATTTTTCTAAAACTCTGAAATTCTTCTAAAATTAACTTTTTATTTTAAAAACATATGTGCAGGGAAAATGCATGTTATATTTATTAATATTTTGTTTTCTGTAGGTATATGTGAGATCATTAGAAACTTCCAGTTTAATAATCTGTCATCATTATAATATAAATCTATATATTGGCACACAGAATTTATATAGGATTTTTGTTTAAGGAAACTATACCAGTCATTTATAGTTTTTATAGCATTGATAAGTATGTAAGTATTACTATTTAGTTGTATTAACATGGAGAAATTAGAAAAAATAACTTTCTTTTTTATTCTAGAATATCTTGAGCTACAATAAAATCTTTTAGCATGGTACATGGTAAAATGGACCATGGCTACCCGAGCAATTATTTATATATTATCATTTTTAAAAAATATGTAACTCTAACTAGGTATGATGTTACATGCCTGTAATCCCAGCAAATCAGGAGGCTGAGGCAGAAGGATCACAAGTTTGAGTCCATGGACAGCCTACATAACTTAGTGAGAGCTTAACTCAAAATAAAAAATGGGCTAAGAGTGCAGTCCAGTGGTAGAACACTTGCAAAGTATGTGAGGCCCTGGGTTCAACCCCTAAGTACTCCCAAGAACAGCAAAAAATAAATTAAAACTACAAGTACAAATTATAAATAAAGATTTGTAACTTCAAAAGTGAGACATTCATACTAACTGCCAAGAGAATAAGTCCCATTCATTGTATCAACTGTAAAATGGATTTAGCTTCAAAATAAATGTGCAATAAAAATCTAAAACCTACCACAGCAAATTTCCCAGTGCCTTGTTTATTAAAGCCTTCACTGTTTGTGGCAAACTGCAAGGCAATTAAGGACCCTAGATGTTCAGATGTAACATGGCTGTGAATACCATGGAGCCACATGTCAATAAAACGGGAAGCTGCATTGACAAAATGAATGTGAAAATCTACAGTTCAGATGTCAAAGTCTCTTTCCAATTTACTTCCTTGGTTTCTGAATTTCTATTGGTTCCTTCTGTTCCATTGGCACTAATCCATTAGCTTATGTAATGTAACTCGGACTCTCCCATATGTGTCCAGATCTGTGTTCTTAAATAAGGAGTATGGATACAACTAAAAATCTTAGCTTTTATTCAAACAGCTTCAATGCAAGTGTAGAAACCTCCAATCTTGAGAAAAGTCACTTTGTGACCAAGTTACTAGGTCATCTCCTTGGCTATAATAGTGAACAAGAGAAGAACTGGGGAGTCTTTGAGGGTTACAGGTTACCCACAGACACAAGTAAGAAAGTGAAATATATGAATATATGAATATGTATATAAATGACCACATTGTGAATTCATACATAAATTATAGGAAGTTGGGCTATTGCCTTCGAAATGACCTTATTGACACTTCTATTCTAAAAATAATCATATCAACTCTCCTCATTTGACTTACAGAAAAAAATCTAAAAACAGCCACAAGCTAGGAACAGTTTTAGTGGTCATGATTTTCCTTAAGACATATTGGTGTGCATGCCTCTAGCCAGCTCTGAACATAAATACTTTAGTTTTCAAGATGAATTTTACTGGGGGACTGCTGGCACTTTCTATACATATGCATTGCTGTACTATTTGAAGCTACAGAATCCCTAATCCCAAAGAATTTACATCTTCTCATGGTAAATTTTTTATTCATGTTAAAATATTTAAGAATGGTAGTACATTAATATTTCTTTCCTTTTCTGTATCATTCCATATACTACATTCGTTTAAACTTTATTTTTCTTAACAGTAGTTTCGATGGTGATGTCAGAGTACATAGAGAACTGCCATCATTTTTTCTTCCTAATTATGTTACCATTCTTAACACAAAATCTGCCTGGCTCTCCAGACTTTTCCATTTTAGTGATAACTGCTATTATATGTCATGTCCTCTCCTTTAAAGTTATTCCTCACTAGTAACTTAACTTGAATACTTTGCTGATTATTTTTCCTTGTCTTTTGAGACAAGCCTATAAGCTTATTCATTTAGGTTCCTCGTCTCTACAAAATATGCCAGTGTTTGTAACAGAACCTGCATATATGTATAAAAGGAACTCACGTTTGGCAATACTACCAATGGACAGCATACCTTCTATATCTAAATTAAACTCTATGTATTCTGAATTCCAATTTGCTTAGCAGGTTTTCATAAAATAACTTTAAGTGGAGCCAAGTAATTCTTATTAGTTATTAATCAAAGTAAATCCTTAGACATAATCACATTTAGAAAATGCTCAAATCTAACATGAATTGGGAGATGATCAAAATATAATTTACCTTTGGTTCTATATAACACACAGAGGAGGCTAAGAAATGTATACAAATGTTAAGTATTAAAGTTGCAACACTTAATATCTATCAGTAACAAAAGATGACTACATGTCACATTTCACTTCTGCAATTACAAGAGTTCCCGAAAGTGTTTACCATCATAATTTAACTCAGCTTCGAAAACTGTTGCATAAATGACATCTCTTTAAATGTGTATACATTTTTTGGTATCCCTGGTATTTATGTCTTTGTTAACACCTCATGCAATCACAAAATGTCAGGCTCAGAGAACGAACATGTAAGATGATCCCACCACTCATGAAATGTTTGCATTTCTAAAATCTTAGCAAATAATACGTAAAGCTACCCTGAATTTTTGGGAGAAGGACCTGGCAACCCCCTCCCAAAAATCAATCTGCCATTGAAAACCCTATGAACAGCCAAGAAGCACTGACAATAGTGTTTCCCCTGTTGTACAGAGGGTCGCTATGAGTCGGATACCGACTCGACGGCACCTAACAACAACAACAACCCTGAATTTGGGTCCTGAGAATTTTTATTCAATGTAGTTGTTTTAGGAACATTCTTATTATATGTTCTTAGCAAACTGTATTTGCCAACAGGTTCACAATCTTCTATCTGAAATCTTTGAAGCTGTATGTTTCTTCAAATTCTGAGTTATTAAGATTAATAAAATAATATACCATATATCCAAGGGCTCTACCATGAAGCCAAACCTCTCAGCAACCCCTCATTTTTTAAGTTTTTTATTTTTAATTTTATTTTTATTTATTTATTTTTTTTTTATTTTGAAACAAAATCTCAGCAAGTTTTGCAGACTGCTTCTGGCCTCAAATTTGTGCCACCACACTCAACCTGATTGCACTTTTAGTATATTTTCTCACCTTATATAAAGAGGGAGCCAAAAATGTACACATATTTTAAGAAAGGACTTGATATATACTGATATCCAAAGATGACTAGAAGTCACATTTGACTTCTGCAGTTACAAGAGGTGCTCAAAGTGGTTACCATAGCAGAAAAAGCAGGACTTTTGTTGTGCCGGGCCTCCCAGATCTTCCCTTGTGTACACCACACACCATGCCATGTGTCTCAAACTTATCTAGAATACATTCAGTTGTTAGGCCTGTTAAGGATTTTGTTGCATATTCTTGCCTCCATTATTGATATACTTCCACAGTGTTCTCAAATTTCAAATACTACTTCCAAATGGTCTTTTGCCCCTCTAACAACCAGTGTGCTTCTGTCTTTTACTTTGACTCTCTGGCCTGTAGCATGGTGGCACTAGTACTTATTTGATTTGTCAAATTACACATTGCCATCATGATTCAATTCAACTTTGAAAAGTAATATATAAATAACAACTCTTAAAATATGTGTATGTTTTTGGCATTCTCCCTGATATGTGTATAAAAATGTCATAATGAAACCCATGATTTTATACAATTTTCTACAATTAATATATACTAATAAAGAAGAAAACAAAAAATAATTTCCCATTCAGTGAGTTACAATGATTACGCTACTCAATGATGAATAAATTCTTATTTGTGAACATAAGTACCATCTCTAGAGCTGTGTTTTGGGGGCTTATTTTATCATATTTCATTTAAACTGCTTTTATGTGGGGTGCTAGCCTTCTATTATCTTCGTTAACCTAGACGAGGTTAAACTAACACCCAGAAAAAACTGCTAATTCCTAAAATAACCTTTATTCTTTGTATTATGAGATAATCCTAGTCTTTTAAAAAACAAAGGGAAATGAATATCTTTGAGCTTTATACCACAGGGATCTTCTGGATTAGAAAATAAGGAATTTTCTAAATATAAGCTTTCAAATCAGATGTCTATAACATAACTGTAAAATTTCCTTGAGAAATGAGTATCAACTTTTATCCAAACATTAATTCCTAATCTCTTAAAGATAAATAACTCATTTATAAGTACTTTGAACACATTTCTCAAGAATTAGTCAGAATGTTAAAAGATCATAATAATTCTCTTTTATTTCATTAAATTCCCTTATATCTCATTAAAAATGTTTACCTGAGATCGACCTCTGTATACATTAGGGATAACTTTAAAAGAACTATAGTTACCACTTTGACGACCTCTTGTAACTGCAGAAGTCAAATGTGACTTCTATTCATCTTTGATATCAGTATATAACAATTACTATAGCTTTAACATAGTCTTTTTTTTTCTTCCTTAAAATGTGTGTAAATTTTTTGGCACCTTCTTTATGTAAGGTGGGAAACAATTTTCTTACCTTTGCAAACTCAGTCATCTTTCAAGAACATAAACATGTATTGGCTTGTAACTAGGTTTTCTCTGCATTTGAATTTCTTACTCTGGTACAATTTATTACCTCTAGCTCCCAAACACTAGATATTATGGTCACATCATTTATTTTTATGGTTATATTTGCTTCAATGGCTGGGATTTAGCTCAGTTGGTAGAGCACTGCTCTGCAGTCTCTGAGGTCCTGAGTTCAATTCCCTGCACCACAAAAATGGGAGAAGGACCTGGCAATCCACTCCCAAGGCAATCCCAAAACAGTCAGCCATTGAAAACCCTATGAGGGTCGCTATGAGTTGGATACTAACTGGACGGCACCTAACAACAACAATTTGCTTCAATGAGAATTGTGAACTTATTTTCTTTTTTCCTTCCTTTCTTTTTCTTTCCCTTTCTTTTCTTTCCTTCTTTCTTTTTTAAAGATTGCTTTGTGAAAAGTGTGAACTCCATAATGTTGGTAGTGTTGAAAATGGAAATACAGAAGCAGAGATCATATTGGTCTTCTCTTCCTCCCTCAACTATCATAAACTCTCCATTGCCAATTGAATTTGAAAGCAAAGGGTAACTCATCGTAGTCCTGACTCTTGTTAAGGTAGGTCATGAGAAAACACCTTGGGTTTCCAAATCATACCCCATCCTCTAGATTCCAATCTTCATTGGACTCTTTAGAATGTTTTTTCTGCCCGTGATTATGCCCATACTCCATTCACTCAAACCATTTTCTATGTGTCCTGTGAAACTCAAAGTCAAATATCAGGAGACTGAAATCTGGCTCTTTTCTAATACTACTGCATACCTGAAGGATGTCTGTTTTTTGTCTCAACTGCATCATAGTCTGGGATCCAGAGGTACAGCCTGTGTGCTATTTCTCAACCCAAGAGGCATTGCAGTTTCTATTCCTTTGACCTGGAATGCTCCTCTGCCCTTCCTCTTCCATATCCACATGGTTAAATTCTTGTCCTTCAAATGGCATCTTCTCAGTAACCTTTCTCTAGGACCCTATCTAAAACAACAACTTCTTTGTACACCTAAAATCCTTCTTCCTGATTCATTTTTATTTCCTTATAAAAACATGATGCAAGTCATAAAAGAAACAAGAGCCTGTATTAGTTGTCATTGCTGTAATAGAAAAACTAACCCAAATAATCTTAGAGGGGAAGAAGTTCACTGGGAGCTCACAGTTACAGAATCAGTACACAATGGCAGCAGGCCAGGTATTGTGTTGGCAGGGCTTGTGGTAGACAACCTGATGGCATGACGGATCAGGAACAGTGTTGCGGTTTTGGCTCTAGCCTGGCTAAAATTAGAGCCAGCCTACAACATAACCAATTAAGCGGTGGTGCAAATGAAGGACTTCGGGAGACCTTCAGTTGGTAAAGTAGGGAAGGTAAGGTTTATTGTGCTCCCCTGATGGGGTGCAAGGAGCAAGCAACCCTTATAGAGCAGAGCTCTATGTGCTCTCTAAGTGCTGTCTCCATGCTGCAGGCTGAGTGCTGGTAGAGCTCAGCCTTAAAGGCACAGCCACAGCTGCCAGTGTTCCGTAGAGGTCAGTTGATCTTGCCTTTTGAAGCTCATCTTCTCTACCTCCCTCCTTCAAAGGATGGGAGGAATTGGTAGGCTCTTTGTGGCTTGCTTGAATCCTTTGGCTCTTCAGGGCCCCTGGTCTTGAACACGCCGGCTTGCTTGCAGGTCTCGCTGGAGTAGGGAGCGCTGGTCCAGGTGATGTGGATCAGGTGACAGTTGAAGGACGATCAGAAAGGTGAGGGTGAAGGGGGTCCAGGAGCCCTGCTTATATAGGATCCTAGAGGGGTCACATGTTGGAATTCAGCCAATCAGGGCACACACCTGATAGGTACAGAAGGTAAACTGTCATACCTGCCAGGTGGGGACAGTTATTACCCGAAAATGCTGAGGGGAGCCAATCAAAGTTAGGGTGGTTAGGGCAGGTCAGACTGGCCAGGCACCGTCTTTGCTCACTCTATAGGAGGGGCTGGTGTGAGTGAGTGAGATGAGCCCTGGGTTCAACTAGGGGTCAACCCCTCAGGCTGTTATGAGGGACCCTAGTTGTGAGATATGATTTTAAAAATCCCCAACAGAACAGAGAGAGACCTGGGCTGTGAGCCTGGGGTAAAAACTGCCAAAGCCCACCCGAGGGAGCTACCTCAACCAAAGGCTTGCTTTCCATACTTCCACAATCACCCAGGACAGTGCCATCAGCTAGGGACCAAATGACATGAACTGTGGGAAAAAATTTAGGTCCAAACCATAACAGAGCCTGATAATTGATATAATTTTGTAGATATTATTGCATTGCTGTGAAAAATACTTGACAGAACAACTTAAAAGAGGAAATTTCTGGTTGCAGAGGGCTCAATCCATCACAGCAGGGAAGGCATGGCAGAGTGAGACAGAAAGAGGCAGGACCCATCCCCAGTAGCCTACTTCCTTCAGTTAGGCGCCCCCTCGAAAGTTTCCACACTCACCAACTGGGCACCAAACGTTCAAAACATGAGTTTATGAGGCTCAGTTCATGCTTAATACATAACATTTCTTAACAATTTTCTTTGTAAGTTGTGTTCTTCTTAAAATCCAGATGTTAGGTGGTAATAAGGATTTATAGAATCCTCTTAGGTTGACCAAAGTAATACTAGTGTCTAGGCTTCTGGTTCCAGGGATGTCTGAGCAGTGGTAACTGCCATTAGTTGCCTATATTTCTTGCACGTATTTGCCCTCAACAGGCCCTGTGCCTGTCTATAGATTTACTTACCATGGGATTTTTAGCTCTCTTTGAGCTCCTAACAGCTTGTACTTATGGTGAAAAAGAGCAGCAGAAGGGAAAAACACAAATCTAAGAATAATCTCTTACAAATTCTTAATATTGTAGACCTACTGGAGTCTTTGTGACTGTAGTTTATCTCAAGGAGAAAAAGTCTATACATGAAGCTGGCCAATTGAAGCCATAAAAGTATCAAAGATCTGCTTTCCAGATAGTTTATATGAAATATTATTCCTTTTCTTCTCTGATGACACACAGTTTCTAGAGTTGGTGCATATCTCTGGAGTAAATGTTTCATTCCCTGGAGGCTTCTTATCAGGGTTATATGTCAACATCTACCAAAAAAGTCTACATTAATGTTGTCTTAGTCTTCACTCAGTATCCACAAGTTCTATCTCCCTTTGGGGCATTTCCTTCCTTTCCAAGTAACACCTGATAGGAATTAAAAATGTGAAACAACTGAAAAGAGGCTATTTCTGAGTCTGTGCTTTATTAAATGAAGACCATATTATTAGTGCATGATAAATATATAATATTGTAACAATAATTGGTTTTAGATATTGTTCAGGAAGTTTTACAACCCCTTTTTAACAAAGCAAATATTATTGAGTCCCTGGTAATAAGTAAGGCTATTAATAGAAGAGGTTGTGTTGGCTTTCTGGGTATATTTTCAACTGTAGGCAGTTGAAAGTGCTTACACTCTGTCACTTCATTCATGTCTCTAGGGACTGGCCTCATTCTAGTCTTTTTTCTAATATAATTTTATATTCACTTTTTTATAAATTATTCCTGAAATTTGCATAATGTGGGTATCAATTGAAAAATCAGTTGTTTGTGGGTCAATATGATTCACCTCATTTTTTCAGCTTTCATGCAAAAGCAAAGATGTCTTTTACATATTTCAACTACTTTAGAATACAGTGAGCATCAAAATTCTCTATGAATGCCTTTGTTATTGTTTCTTCTATCACATTCAAAATTACTTCCTACAACTTGAGCTTTTACTTAGGTTTCATAAAGAAAACAGGCTCTCTCAAATGCATCACCTCCATTTGCAAATCTAGATATCTTTAAATTCTTGTTTCTATTTTCTCCAATATTGTGCTGCATTTCTTTTAAAGCCTAACTTTCCTGGAGGCTTTAATTGGTCCATTTTTAATCCCTTTTGGCATCATATAATTATTGGTTTCCCTTGTAGAGAAAAAGCACTGGAGTCATGTTGTTAAATATAAAATATTTTATTGTGGGACCTCTGTGAGCACTTCAAATTGACCTTTTGTGTTATATGGATAGAGTCAGCAAGGCACAATATGGTACCATGTTGTATTCTAATATTTTAAACAGATCTTCCCCACTCACATCATCAGACAATTTCTTGCTTAAGTTATATACCTCCCTAAAGTTCCTGCTATCTTTATTGCAATGACCTTGAGGCTATATTCACTTCTGGCCAATTAAGCTGTAAATCAGAATTTATCACTAATAGCGGTACAATTACAGGCTGCAATGAAATACCTCAGCAAAGAAAGATATCTGTACACATTTAGATTTTGTTTATTTGCCAAAGAACAGACAAAATTAGAGGAATTGCAGCCTGCTCTACTCACTCAAAAAAGAAAATGTCTATCTGGCATATTTGTACATTTCCCCCCAAAATATGCTTTTTCCTATATTCTTTTATTTATCTTTAGTAAGAGTGATTTAAGGGTGAAATTTTAATAGGCATAAAATATAAACTTATAAATATAATATCGAAATATATTTAATCTTGCAAAATACAAAATTTTGCTAGTCAGTGGTGTTTAAAATTGTTGCACCTTCATTAATTGTGTTGGCACTGCCAAAAACCCAGGTTTGAATGACTAATTGCTTTTTTCCTTTGCAGGATGAAACAGGCAAGCTGTGTTGAATCTGGTCATAAGATGTTCTCATTTACATTTGCAATCTGTGAGAGCACTTATCAACACAATGAGGCCAGAAATCTAAGTGAGCATAGGGCAGTTATGGAGAAATTGAGCACATTTTGACAGACTTCAGACACTAGAAAAAGCACATGTCTATGAGCAAGAAGTTGCAGAAGTCGAAATATCAAACACACTGTGACATAGACGTCTTCTGACCTGTTTTTAAAGACAAGAGCTCCTGTAATTCTGTGATTCCACATAATTTTGCTTGATATCACTGCTGCTTTCATATACACCTTCAGTCTTAAATGTATGATTCAAGAATATAAACGATGAATATGTTTTTACTCTATGGATTTTTTTTGTCATGTGGAGAATATTTGTGCAACTATTTAATCTTTTGGATTATTACGAAAGGACTAAATTTGGACTGATATCTAGACTTGATAATCATCGATTTGGAGTTAAAACACTCATGAAGAGCCAGGCACAGTGGCACACACCTGTAATTCCAGCGGCTCCGGAGGCAGAGGCAGGAGGATCACAAGTTCGAGAGTAGAGGCAGTCTGCGTAATTTGGTGAGACACTGTCTCAAAAAGTAAAAAAGAAAAAAAGAAAAAACATGGACTGGGGGTGCAGCTCAGTGGTCCAGCACTTGCAAAGCAAGCAAGCGCAAGGCCCTGGGTTCGAGCCCCTGTACTAGGGAAAAAAAAAAAAAACTCATGAAGGAGAAGATTAAAGTATAAAATACATTAAAATTACATATATATTTTAAATATATATTTAAAAGTTTCTGTTACTTAAATTAACTAAGAGCCTTTTTATATGTTGTTAGGTGCCCTCGAGTCGGTATCCAACTCATAGCGACCCTGCATACAACAGGCGAAACACTATTTCAGTGCTTCTCAGCTGTTCTTAGGGTTTTCAATGGCAGATGGATTTTTAGGAGTGGGTTTCTGGGTCCTTCTCCCTTTTATAAGTTAGGTATATAAAATTCAAGTACCAAAGAACTCATTATGTAACGTGTAATTTATTCATTTGAAGGATAACACTGGACTCAGTGCCTTTGTTATGTAAGTATCATATAGGGGGCATATTACAAAATAGTATAATAGCAAAATAATAGCAAGACCTTCAGTTAGAAAAAAATGTGTCCTACTCTTTATTCAAGGATTACTTTAAGGAAGATAGTTGGAGGGTAAGACTTGCTTTTAATAAACATTTTATGTATACTTGGAGGTCATTTAAAAATGGAATTGATTATCTCTTTTTTTGATTTCTCTTGATCTTTAAATTTTGAGACTTCTGGGTGTTCTCCACTGAAATATATTATATTTATAAATTTTATTCCAAACCAATTTTCAAATTTTTTAGATTATGCTTATGTAAAAATAATACCTCCATTTAAAATCTCTGGTTAATCTAAAACATTGGATACAAAATAATTTATTTATTCCAAAATGCTCAAAACTAAGCATTTGATAGGTATTGTAAGAATCACAATAGTGAATCTGGAAACATATCCTTTGAAAAATGAAAACAGTATGTCTATACTATAGTGTAATGTAAAAGTATCATGAATTGTGCAAATTCTCAAAAGAGGACCTTGAAAAGAGAGATGATTTTCAGTAGTACGAAAAAGAGGCAGAATAGTAAGGAAAGAAATTTAGGAAATAGTTTCTAAGTTTAGCTTTTATGAAAAGTAATTTGATATATAGAAATAAGATGGCTCAAAAAGATGTTTACAATGTTTTTATCAGGCAAAATGGCATGAGGAATGGTCCAATGTAGCAAAAAAAAAGGATCATGTATAGATAGAAACTGTGAGAGAAAAGATAGAAACTAGATAGTAGATCCTGTAAATTACCAGGATAAGTAAGAGTTATGAGCTTTATCTGCAGATATGAGAAAGATTCTAAGGATTTTGAATGGGTTATTACAACTATACCTAAGAAAATTTACATTAAAGCCGGGCGCGGTGGCACACGCCTGTAATCCCAGCGGCTTGGGAGGCAGAGGCAGGAGGATCGCAAGTTCAAGACGAGAGGCAATCTGCGTAACTTAGTGAGACCGTGTCTCAAAAAGTGAAAAAAAAAAAAAGGCTGGGGGTGCAGCTCAGTGGTCAAGCACTTGCAGAGCATGCAAGCGCAAGGCCCTGGGTTCAACCCCCAGTACCGCAAAAAAATAATAATAATAATAATAAAATTACATTAGCCTGAATATTCACTATTGATTAAAACAAGTAAAAAAAGATAAAGATCATTGGGAAATACATAGACTAGAAATGGAAGTCTGAGAAGTCATGTTTTAGGTGTTTTCCCCAAAAGATTGGCAAATAAAAGACAATTTTAAAAGAGTGACAAATACAGTTAATATCAGAAAATTGTGCAGTTATAAAAATATATATCATAGCAAAGCAGAAAAGAAGAATTCTAAGGCAATAATCCAGAAAAGATTTTTAGGAGAAACAGATTCGTACACAAAGAGGAGACATTTTGTTCATTCCTTATGGATCAATTAATAAACTGTATCTTCATTAACTTCTCTGGCACTATCATTTTGTGGAAAGCAGGAAAAGTGTAATGGAAGTGTGCTAAGCTAGGAAATAGAGCATTTGGCTCAGCATTTGTAATCAGTTATGAAATCTCCTACAAATCACTAAAATTCTCTGAGCCTCTGTTTCTCATTGGTAAAATAAGGAAAATAATCTCAAATTCAGGAAGTGATTTTATTACCACTTACCTCCAGGGATACAAAGACATATACTTATTTAAAACACTTGTGTGTGATGAAGTTATATGTCACCACTATTAGCCTGATATATGTAAATAGAAAACTGCCACGCATGTCAAAAATATGTTTCAGTTTCTTCTAATTCATATAGCTACAAAGCTAAAACTTAAAACAATGTATTACACTTCTAAAATGATGCAGTAATTATTTTCATTCACTCATCATTCAGTTAGATTATGCTTATTGAGAATATATTATATGTCAGACACTATGTTTAGTGAAGAGGAATGAGCAAAAGTAACAAGGTCTCTTCTCTCAAAAACTTTAGTTCCTAATAAAAAGAGAAAATCAATAAACCACCCTGAAAATAAAGAGTGAGAATCTCTGGACGGTTATGCGGGAAGTGAGCAAAAGAGTACCTTGCAGTGTTGGTGTGGCCAGGGTAATCTTGTAAATATGAAGGATGAGCAAGAGTCAACAATGTTTGGGAAGAACTTTTCAGAAAGGTTAACAATCAACCTCTTTGTGCACATCTCAGCCACATAAATTACTCGGTGTATTCCAAGTTACGTGTTTCTAATATGTTACTAATAATTATTCTTGTTTGTTCTCTAGTATAGTTTATTGATAATAAAGTACCTATGTTACAACTAGCCTAAGAATTTGCATTCAATACAGAATATACCTGCATTAGCTGGGATGCTACAGTAACAAACAAACAAGAAAACCAAATGTTTCAATAACTTAACAAAATAAAGTTGATATTGCTTTAGTAATCCTTAGGTTAATGTACAAAGTAATGGGTTTCATTATGACATTTCCATACATGGATATCTTTGTAACTTGCTCATGTTCACCTCTCTGTTGGCCTTTCATATCTTCCCTACAGTTGGTTTCTTACATGTCCAAAGTCTGAAGCAGTTCAGACAGTCTTTCTCTATAATGGTAAGACAGACAGTAGAAATAGGGGACCTTCACAAATATCCCAACGGGTGAAGAGAAGTCTGGGGAACAGTGGAAAGTATCAGACTAAAAAAGGACCCACTTCACTTTCATCCACATACTTTGGTCAGTAATCCAATGTGTGATTCAATCTAATTGCTAGAGAGATGAGGTGAGATTGATTTATAGACATCCTATGTGCTCAGGAATAGTAAATGTGTAGTGTGTTGTCTACATACTATAATATCCATGATTACAGCAGTGGAAAAGTGCATTCATAACATTTGCTTTAACAGACAAAATAACAAGCCATGAATCTGACATGTTTGGATTCAGCTGTCTCACGATTTTTGCACAAAAATATTTTATTTATTTTGAACAATGTTCCTTTCCTCTTTGACACCAATTTGTCTCTATTTCTAATTATTTTTCAGGTGGCTTGAAACAAAGCATAACTATATGTGCATTATTAACTGCATTAACTGTAATGTATTTTAAAAACATGTTATTACTGCCTTTCAATATACAATGTTTGTCAAATACATTTACATATAAGTGTACACACATGCATTCTATTTTAAGAACCCCCAAATTGATATCTCTACCTGCAGCGGTAGCCCTGGGGCATCCTATCTCATCAGATCTTGGAAGCTAAGCAGGGTCGGGCCTGGATAGTACTTGGATGGGAGACTACCTGGGAACACCAAATACTGTAGGCTTGGGAGAAGGACCCAGAAACCTATACCCAAAAATCCATCTGCCATTGAAAACCCTATGAATAGCAGTGAAGCCCTAACAATAGTCTTTCACCTGTTGCACATAGGGTCGCTATGAGTTGGACACTGACTCGATGGCACCTAACAACAACAACAACAACAACAAATTGATATTTGGCTCTGTTATTTAACTTATTTTAAATATTTTCATGAATCCCCAAGAGGAAAGTAAAATATTTTAAAGTATTTAGAGTTATATGAGACTAAAAATGCTAAACAAATGTCAATTCTCAATAAATATTTGTAGAATGAGCAAACAGGGTCAGCTGGTGGAAGAGATTTCATGCCAGGCTGAGGAATTTGGATTTTGTTCCACAAGGACAACCATAGGAAGCATCTGCAGGGAGAAATAGTATGATGAAAACAGTAATTTAGAAATGTTACTATGTCATTGGATACAGGAATAATGAGAAGGGAAGGCTGGAGAGTAAAACTAATCAAGAAGCTATTGCAGTAATTCAATATGTGAGCCTGGGCTTGAATAGTGGCAGTTGAAAGAGAAATAAGGAAGAAATACTGGAGACCTTTAAAATAGAAATCAATGAATAATTGTTTGGCAAATTATTAACCACATAAAGAAAAGGAGAGAAATATCAAAGATAAGTGTAAGGTACTGAATTTAGGAGGTAGGAAAAAACTGACACTATAGATTGAGAAAGGACCGCTGAAACAGAGTGATTTGAAGGGTTATAAGCACATATATGTCTGACGTCTACTGCAGCTTGTTATCATCGCCATCAAGCCTTCTACCTTTTAGAAGTGTGAAAGGATGCATGCACATTGTTGTTGTTGTTGTTGTTAGGTGCCGTCGAGTCGGTATCCGACTCATAGCAACTCTCATAGGGTTTTCAATGGCTGAGTGCTTCGGGATTGCCTTGGGAGTGGATTGCCAGGCCCTTCTCCCATTTTTACGGTGCTGGGAATTGAACTCGGGTCCTCAGAGACTGCAGCGCAGCACTCTAACCACTGAGCTAAATCCCAGCCCTGCATGCACATTAGTACTTATTAATTTGACTTTTTGTATTCAAAGCAACCTTCATTGTTGTGTTGTTGTTGTTAGGTGCTGTCGAGTCGGTTAAAGGGCTGTTAAGTACTATTTTGGGGGATAAAGAAATGTTTTATATTAATTTAGGCTATAAGGCTGCAAAAACATTATACAATACTTACAAAACAGCTTCCTTCAAGGAAATAATTATCATTTCCACTTGAAAATGATTAGTAATTAAATTAAAAGAGAAATATTTTCAGTAACTATATTATAAAATATAACACACACATTTGTTCATAATTAGACTTAGGCAAAACCACTGTGTAAGATATTTTCTGTCCCAAAAGTTAAGGTTTCTCCATATTTCCTTGGTTTTACATTATTTATAGGGATAACATTTAATTTGACATTTTCCAAGTTGAAGTAAATTTAATATTTAATATCAATTGTTTTTTCTAGCTAATTTCAACATACAATCAAGTTCATCAATAGACATCCCCTACACCCTTGGGATGGAAACACAGGAGTGGACCATATGACCAACTAGTCCCACAAAAGAGTAGCCCCTGTGGTTGGCTTGTTTTTATTGTAGGTGATATAGAGTCAAGTAGAGAGCTCACAGAATGGTTGCCAGAGTTTAGAGGCTACTGAAAATAAAGGCAAGCATTATTGTAGGACTGCATTTCTATGAGCAAATGCCAGAAATAGCAACAAATAGCAAGAAAGAAAGACAGACAGACAGAAAGAAAGAAAGAGGAAAAAAAGAAAATAAAATAAAAAAGAAAAGAAAGAGAGAGAGAGAAGGTTTGGTAGGTGGTGGAACCTCTGGCAGGGCAACTGAGGAAAGAACTCCCTTGACCAAAGCCAATACACAAAGACTGGGAGATGTGGCTGTTTTTCAAATGCACAATTCTGAGAAATTAAATCTACCTATCTATCTTTCCACATGTATGTATACATACACGTGAGTGTGTGTGTGTGTGTGTGTGTGTGTGTGTGTGTGTGCATGCTGTATATATGGCATACAATCAGCAAAAGCAGGAGATGTAGCTCAATGGTAGACTGCTTTCCTAGCATGCACATGAAAAGCCCTAAGTTTGATTCCCAGTCAACAAAAAGGAGGGATACCTAATCAAAGGAACAAAATAAGACTCTAGATTTTTTTTTATAGAAATATTTAAGTTAGGTGCTAAGGCACATGCCGATAAATCCAGCTACTCAGGATACTGAGACAGGAGGATCAGATGTTTGAGGCCAAAGGTAGCCAGTATAACTTAGTGAGACCCTATTTCTAACTAAAATACATTTTTAAAAAGGGGAGTCAAGAGGTGTGGCTCAGGAGTAGAGGGTAGAGAACTTGCATAGCATCAGCAATTTCCTGGGTTCAACCACCCAGTACTGGAGGAAAAAAATACGAAGAAAAGAATGAAAGAATGGAAAGAAAGGAAAAAAAAAGAAAGAAGGAAGATGGAAGGAAGGAAGGAAGGACAGTGGGAAGGAAGGAAAAATTTATAGAGTCCACATCGAATTTCAAGGACCTTAAATAGCCACATAATTTTGAAAAACAGGAACATAGATGGAGGACTAACACACGTTTCCAAACAGTCTGCAAAGCTATAGTAATCACAGCAATGTGGATCTGGCCTAAAGACAGACAAATGTTCTATTCAAATGGAATAGAATAGAGAGCACAGAAATAAATCCTTGGGTTGAATGATTTTCAACAGGAATATCAAGGTTGCTCAGTGGGGAAAGGGTAGTTTCTTCAACAAATGGTGTCAGGAAAACTGTCTATCCACCTGGGAAAAAAATGAAATTGCACCCTTGTTGTGATGTTTAATTTTATGTGACAACTTGACTGGATCACACATACCCAGATTAAACATTATTTCTGGGTTGGTGTGTGAAGGTGTTTTTTGATGATATTAGGATGTTGAGTTGGTGAACTCAGTAAAGCAGATCATTCCTCCTAATCGGGGTAAGCATTATTCAATCCATTGAAGGCCTGCATAGGATAAAAATCAAATGAAGGGAAGATTCTCGCCCTTTCTGTTTCTCTGCTTGAGCTTGAGCTGGGACTAGTCTTTTTTTTTTTTTTCTCTGCTCTTTAATAAATCAGGGATTCAGAGATATATCTTTGTTCACAAAATTTGATCATTAATTCTGTTTTGTGTAGCTAAATGTGCACTTTTCTCAAAATTCTTCCTTTCAACACATGGATCTAAAATATTTATACAATTACCATAACATATATATATATATATAACACAACTATTTTGATTATTTTTAACATTAAACAAGATCCTAGTGATATTGAGAAGGTTGCTGATTGTCATACATCTAAAATTCTACAAACATACCATTATATTTTACCTGATCTTTGGGAGATGAAACAGAAAGGAAGCAAAGAGAGAAGAGAAAGCAAAGAGATAAAGGCAAAAGAGATGTTTTTCCCTTTGTTGTTGTTACATACCAGTGAGCCATGTCCAACTCATAGCAACCCACACAAGGTTTTCAATGGATGACTTTTTCAGGATTGTTTTGGGAGTGGGCGGCTCTGCCCTTCTCATGTTCAAGCAGTGCTAGGAATTGAACCCAAGGCTTCAGAGAGGACAGAGCAGCACTCTACCAACTGAGCTGAGCTCCACTCCCTTTTCCTTTAGCTGGAAAAATGCATGGCCTAACCATTGAAATAAACAATCCAACCTAGGGGCCACATCCCTGTGACAATGTATGGTAATGTTTGTCTGAATATTACCTGCAATGAATAGTTGAAGTTCAGGTCCCAGGGTTTTCCTCAGTTTGATTATATCAGGTGCATTGATAGGAAGCTCAGGAATCTGATTTTCTATAAACTCCCAAGATGTTTCTTATACGCACTAATGTTTGAGTGCTACCCTTGTAGATATTCTTAATTTAGATATGTTCTAAGACAATTTTAATGATCTTGAAAGCATTTATGTGTGTTGTATTAGTTTCCTATGGCTGCTGTAACAAATTGTCACAAAGTTGGTGGTTTAAAGCACTGAAAATTCATTCTCTTACAGCACCAGAAGTCTCAAAGCAGTTCCTCTGAGGCTGAAACTGCAGTATTAGAATTTATTTCTTGGTCTTTTTCAGCTTCTAGATTTCCATCCTTTGATTCATGTCCCTTTTCTCCATCTCCAAAGTCCAGAGTGGCATTTCAAATCTTCCTCACTGCTGAAGTTAGATTCTTATTGGGATGCACACTTTGCCATAATGGAGGATTGTTTTGCCTCACTCCTATAAAGACAATTGTGGCTGCATTTCAGACCTACCAGAATAAATTCCCTGTTTCAATAATGTTAAGCACATTGACAAGATCTTTTCTTTTTAACCATATTACGTTATATAGGATGTTACACAGATAATGTTACACAGATTCACAGGATGCAGAGATTAGGAACTAGATGGGTTTGGATACCATTATTCAGTGTATGTTTACATGTATGTGTATAAATAGCAAAAGAAACCATAAATGAATTTGGTGTCATTCAAGATAGACATATACATGTTGAGCTTAATCTTCCCCATAAATTCTAAGATATTTATAGTGTCTTGAAAAATTGTATACTTTGTTTTTTATGGGGAGTATTTTTCTAAAAGTCAAGTTTATTAGAAGAACAAGCAAAATATTTAGCAATAGCAAAAACTCCCCTTGTGCCAAGGTTTTTCAAGGTTTACTTTTCCAAATCATTCATGTAGGGGTTCTGAAAAATAACATCAACGGACATAAAATGAATGCCTAATAACAGTAGGGGGCTGGGATTTAGTTGAGTTAGTAGATAGCCACTCTGCAGTCTCTGAGGTTCCAAGTTCGATTTCCCGCACAACAAAAATGGAAGAAGGATGTGGCAATCCACTCCCGAGGCAATCTCAAAACAATTAGCCATTGAAAACCCTATGAGGGTCGCTATGAGTTGGGTAGGACTCAACGGCACCTAACAACAACATCAGTAGTTCTTAGCATATGTGGACAATTAATGAGGATATCATACATCAATACCTATTTGAGTATCTATCCATTTTCCTTCATAATTTCACCATTCTTTACAGTAAATTATATTGAGAAAAATAGCAGACTAGTTGTCTACCATTAGCCCTTGGTTACACTTTACATGGTAATTAAGAATCACAGAGCTACTTATATAACTCCTGTTTGAGTTTTGCAGTTACTTGAAGGAGGCAATTAAATTTACATTTTTTTTTACTAATTCCAATAAGAATGTTTATGAAGACATGCCAGAACATCTCTTCTCTGCAGCATTGAAATATATTTGGTTCATTTACAGTGTTCTTAACTTTTGTTGTTCAACTAAACAAGAATAGGGAAGGCCACCAAAAGGACATAGCAAAAGGTGCCATAAATGACTTTGGAGTCATTCCTGGTACCAACAGTACTAGTCTCAAATGGTCTGTTAGATTTCTGTTGTCAGCAAACGTCCAGCCCATTGTTTTTGCATTTCTGTCTTCAGGGGGCAGCTGTTTCTCCATGGGCTCCCATGGAGCTTCTCTGCAATACAGCACTCATTCCAGTCCTCAACTGCCTCCACTAACAGCATTTTCTTCTAAAATGTGGCTCCCTGATGGGTCTCCTTGTGTTTCATTTTTACTTTGTATGAAACCTACTGCAAATAGCTGTTTATGCTCTGTCTATTTTATGGTGTTGTGCTCTCTCTTTGGCATATTAAGGGCTTGAAAGTCTTCTATTAGCTGTTCTCTCCTTTAATTAGTTACCTGCCAGTTTTGTGTCTTTAAGCTATATAATCTCCAATAGGTAGCAAACTAAATCATGTGACACTTTTCCCCATCCCAATTTTTTTTAAAGTGTCTTAATGAATTTTAAAGGGCATATATTATTATTAAAGATGACATACCAATAAAAACTAAAATTTCTTTCAAGGTTATAAAAATATAAATATAAACACAAATATACTTTTTAAATGTGAGGAAGAATAACAAATATGTTTAATGCCAAATAGAAACTGAGTGAGAAATAAAGTAAAATGTAGGTAAGAAAGACTTTTAATAAACATGGAAAATATGATGTTGAGATTTTTTGTTTGTAGAACTGGAATAATAATAATATGGGGCTGGGATTTAGCTCAGTTGGTAGAGCGCTGCACTGCAGTCTCTGTGGTCCCAAGTTCAATTCCCAGCACCTCAAAGATGGGAGAAAGACCTGGCAATCCACTCCCAAGGCAATCCCGAAACAGTCAGCCATTGAAAACCCTATGAGGGTCGCTATGAGTCAGATACCAACTCAACGGCACCTAACAACAACAACAACACCCCACATATGACATTTAAAAGGATCAACATTTTGTCAATATAAATTATTATATATCATATCATATTATATAAATATATAATTACACATTAAATTCAACATAAATATTTTTGTAATTACTTTGTATCAGACTGATGTGTTTGAGTGCCTACTATGTGTATTGTGATTGTGTGTTATACTAATTTTAATTAACTCATTATATATGGTGACTGCAGCTGTAGCCCTGTGGCATCCGATCCCGTCAGATCTCGGAAGCTAAGCAGGGTCGGGCCTGGTTAGTACCTGGATGGGAGACCGCCTGGGAACACCAGAAGCTG
>VMDO01015210.1:0-29622 GCA_007922755.1 Pedetes capensis | reverse complement strand
GGCACATAGATCCTGTTTCAGGGGAAGAAAGTGAAAAGATCATTTCTATGTATCTTAAATACAGAGAACACGTTCTCTACAATGAATAAACCCTTCCTTTTAACTATTACCATGTATTGCATTTTAAAAGACTTTCTTCCCTAGCTTCTCTGAAACACTCAAATACTGTTGCTCTATAAATTTCATTACAGTCTCAAGATTTTAGGAAACATCTCTAGTACATACAGACATACAGGTAGATGCTATATACACAAGTTACTAGGTCACTCAAACATTTCAAAATCCTGTGCAAATTTACACTTATCAACTAGAGTCATTAAAATGTCTGTAGAGATAGTCCAGTCTTGTGGCATTGTTAATTATGCTATTCTCCTGTTTAAATGAATCTAAATAAGTTTTTCAGGCAGCTACTTTCATTGTTCTGTGACACCCAAAAACTTACCCAAATACTTACACATACAGAGTGGGATTTTGAGTTATGCCCGTCAGTGATCTCCCTTCTATTTCTGCCTACAAAAAGCACAATAAGTGACTTCTATTGATCTTTGCCAAAGAATAAAATAGTGATCTAAAGAGGTTCTTGACAGTTAGCACAGTTGTAAAATATGGGCCCCTTCATCATGTGTCTTGTAAATTTTGGAATCTAAGGAGATAGAGATATTTTTTGTGTGTCTATAAAAGTAAGAGCTTGATATAGGGTTGAAAGGGTTGCTACATAATTAAAGTTTTACAAAGAGCCATATAATATATCCACTGCATCCAATGCATTTTATAAAAGTGCCTAAATGTTTCGTTCTTGTCACAATGTTTTATAATCACTTAAAGCTATCTGAAATGGTGTAATGTAGGTCATGAAACAGGTGAAGTTCCATTCAAGCCTTTTATAATATTATCTATAATGTTCTTTGCTGACCTACAGTAACGTAGCTTGGCTTAGAATTGATTAAAGCCATTTCAAAAATCTGGTCAAATGACCCAGATAATTTTTAATTTCTAGAATCTTAGAAAATCCTAAATCACAATAAATATGGCAAATATTCTGATTCTATTCCATTCAGCCCAGGTTTAGTTCCAACCTGCAATTGTTCACTGTGTGTCCTGGGCAGGTCAGTGACTTGCCTCTGTATTTAAATCTGGAATATTGAGATAATCAAATCTTATATCATTATCATTAGAAACATAAATTTAAAACTTTTCAAAGGGAAGGGCACAGTGGCAAATGACTGTAAACTCAATGACTTGGTAGGCAGAGGCAGGAGGATCCCAAGTTCAAGGCCAGAGATAGGCCATGTAACAGCAAGACCCTGTATCAAGATAAAAAGTTTAAAAACAAAATGGCCTGAGGGTGCAGCCCAGTGGTAGAGCACTTGCAAAGTATTTGCAAGGCCCTAGGTTCAACTCCCAAATACAGCAAATAATAACTAATTAATTAATTAATTAATTAAAGTAAGACTTGTGAAAGGCTTAAAGTAGAGCAGGGCACATAGTAAGTACTTAATAGATTATAACTTACTATGAAAACTATGGATAAAATAAATCCAAATCCTAAATCTATGCCATGTAGCAGCAATTCTCATGGCACATTCAAGAAACAACAAATGTGAAAATGTCATTGACATTATTATAGGAAATCGATGTGTCCATATGCAATATTTATTCTAATAAATCCTTATCTTCCATATGACCTATCTACCAAAGTAAAGCAACATTCCAGACACTATTCCTACTATTAACAGTCTATGTCACCCGTTATGAATATTATGCTTTAGTAGTATCACCATATTAGTCTATTCTAATTTGCTATGCCATCTTTTGAAATTTATTGTTTTCTCCCTCTGGAGTTGAAGTTTGGAAAATGAGGACAAGAACAGCTTCCTTCAAGATAGATTGCTGCCCTACTGAGGTAAATTAGAAGTTTTTGTAATAAATTCATGAAACAATACAATCTAATTTTTCTGATTGCTTTATGACACCTTTAATACTCACGAATTTCAATATAGACTTCGAGTACCAATAAATTATCATACCCTAAATAATTTTAAAATAATGAAAGAGGAGCTACAGGTGAAAATTTTGCTTTTTGCCATTTTCCTTATAATCAGAGCAGAAGGTATGATTTATCTTCAGTAATTCTTTTTTTTTTTTTAAAAAAAAAAAAAAGAAAAGAAAAGATAACATCTTTGATGTTTGGGGGAGGAAACAGAGTTAAATTCCAAGCCCCCTGGAAGTTACTATTCTCATTCCTCAGGAAAAGACAAGCCAAAAAATTCTACTTTAAAAACAGCTTTGTGAAGAAGAAAAATCCTGTCAGGTATGCTAAAGCCTATTTTACCATTGAATTTTGAACATAATCTCAAATTTTATTAGGACATAATGTATTTTCATTTTTCAGTGTTCGGTTAAGTATTATATCAAGTAATGCCTTTACCAATTCAGTTATGAATTCTACAGGCTGTAAACCTCCTCTGTATGTTTTAGTAACTCTAAATCTGCTCTATTTCTTCTAAGAATTATTTTCTAATCTTCTTCCTTTTCCACTAAATCAGACTATTTCTTTTTATTGAGGCGCCATTCTGAAATGTTCATTAGATGCTGAATGTCTATCAGTATCCACTGTCACTGTGTTCCCTGTTCTTCTCTGTGCCTTTCAACTTTCATTTTCCTCAATGCAAATACTTCCATATTTTTACTTTCATCTTATACTTTAAGGACTTGAAGGGTGACAAAACCACTTTCAAAAAGAGCTGGGTCAGTAATGTAAGGCATTTTTTATAAGACTCTCAACCATGCATAACAGAGCAAAACAGGAAACAAGAGGAAGAAAACTATAGCTGTGTGAAATTGCTCATTTATTCTTCTCAAATAGTTTTTGGTTTTTCATGAAACTGCTGAAAAATTCACAAATTGTATTCCAATGAGATGAATATTTGTTTTCTAAGTTTTCATCAAAACTTTTGTCTTTGGGTACATGTTTGATATGCATAAGACATCCTGTCCCCAGGTGTACTGGGAGTACCTGCCTGTTCACAGGCATGAAAATGGAAGTAAGATATTAAATATGCACAAAATGTATGACTGGATAAGGAAAAAATGCAATAGTGCTGTGTGTCATGAACCCACACTAATTTATGTGTGGACATGTATACTTTTCCTTTTTCACAAAAGCAAAGTGAAAAGACTAAATTAAAGATTTTTCTAATAGAGAATTGTCATTTTGATTTGCTCTTTTTGCCTTCTTGGTTAATTTTTATGTGGGAAGCTAACTTACATGTAAGAATCTCTTTATTTTATTCAAAAATAAAAGGAAAACAAATAATAATACATAGCCAGACATTTTGACTTTTTTCCAGCATTCTTTGTTTCCATGCTTTAAATTTTTATAGTAATATAATAATTCATTCACTTCCATTTTCAAATTGTAATTTTCTGAGTGAAAAATTTAAATACCATAGTCTGTTAATGGATCAGTAATACAAAAGCAAGCTTGGGTATTGGCTAGTCTGAACTACCACGTAAAATGTACATTGGAATTGGTTTTCCTCCATGGGCTTTAGATGACACTAAAGCATTCCTTAATTTGAATGAGGTGAGTTATTCTATCATATAACTATGACAGAGACATTTGTAAGATAGTAACTAAACATAAAAATTCCATTTAGGGATGGTATGATTGAACAGAAAAGCAAGTTTTCTTTCCTTCCTTCCTTTCCTCCTGCCTGCCTGCCTTCCTGCCTTCTTTTCCTTTTTCTCTTTCATTTTCTAAAATCTCAAACTTCCTCATACCTGATATTCTGCCCTCACAAGAGGTCACTCAGGAAACAAATATGAGACAAGTAGATGCCAGGCAGTGGGAATGGCAAAGCCTGTCGAAGCCAGGGGTCAGAGTGTCCAGCCTAAAGGCTTTCATTTCCAAAATATGTAATGCTTTGACAGCTAGCTTCAATTTGTTTTAGTCCATTCACAGCACTGTGCCAAGCCTGTGGAACATCTTTAAAATTCTTTACCTTGATTTCCTATGTCTCCCTTCTACCCATAGACTTATTTATATTCTCATAGACCTTTCATAATTTTGCCTGTTAAGAACAGCATGATAAGACATTACCCCACAGTCACATACATACATGTCTTCTCCTCCTAGTACCTTTCTACGCACATTTAAAAGGTATTCTGCCTTTTTTCATTACATATACTTTTTTTTCGGTACTTGGGGGTTGAGCCCAGGGCCTCCACATACTTTGCAAGCACTCTACCACCCAACTGCACCCCAATCCTTTATTTTTTATCTTGAGACAGGGTCTTGCTAAATTATGTAGGCTGCCTCTAGTTTCAAACCTGCAATTCTCCCTCCTCTGCTTCCCAAGTTTCCAGGATTACAGGTGTGCACCACTGCACCCAACTCTTTTTTGATTCTTGAAAAATACATTTGCCATTTTATTTTACTATCAGATTTTAGAAACACTTTCTGGGTATGAAAGTAATATAGTGAATATTTTCAAGTTAATTGTTCTTTATCATACCACTGACTATTTCTTATTTTAAACATTTTAGTTATTATGCCTGTTTTGTTTTTTATAAAAGGTGGCTAAGTTGATAAACACTAAGAGGAACCTCAAATACCTTGAGACAGAACAGTAAAGCAGAGACTTGAGTAATATAGACTGGAAGTATGAATGAAGACAGTAACAGCCTCTTGATTTATATCCTAGAATCACTAATTCTCCTAAATTAAAGATCTAGGCAGAATTAGTATAGAGGGAACCAAAGCATTCATGGTATGTTTTGCTTCCAAAATGGGTCATAGTCAGGAAACTGTCCCAGGAGATGAGATTAAATTATTGGAGTTTAAGGCAGCCTTATCCTTTGCATTGATACATTTCTACATTTAGAATCTTCCATTTTTACCTCCCAAGTACCTCAAAGTATGTATTATCTGTTATGTACCTGGATCATAAAAACAAACACTTTTTCTTTTCTTCCACATCCAGTTCTCAACACAACATTTCTGGACAGAAAAAATGTGTCGGAATTTCTTCCCATCAACAACCAGTTTTCTAGCAGACACCCCCTGGTTATCCTCTAATTCACTTCAATTCTGACACTATCTACCTAAAGTTGCAGACAGATCCCACAGGTTAAGGACGCAGTCCCATAAGACCATCCCCATTTCAGATTCCAATCATTAACACTAGACTATCAACTATACTCCTGATCTACCAGCTATTAAAAAAAAAAAGGATTCCTTGATGCCCTCCTCAAGTTCAGCTAATTTACCAGGAAAGTTCAATTAATTTGCCAGGAAAGCTAACAGAACTCAGGGAAACTTCACTTAAACGTATCCTTTATTATCAAGAACACAGCAAAGGATGCAGTTGTACAGTCATATGGAAGAGAAGCATAGGGCAAGTTACGTAGGAAAGAGCACAAAATTTCCATACCCTTTCCTGGCACACCACCCCACAGGTACCTCCATGTGTCCAGCAAGCCAGAAGCTCTCTGAACCTAAAGTTCACAGTCTTCATCTCCTAGGCATGATTGCATAGTAACTCAATCTTTAGTCTCTCTTTCCTTCTTCAAGGATGAGGGGTAAGACTGAAGTTGCAAACTTTTAATCATATCTTGGTCTTTTGGGAAACCAGTTCCTATCCAGAAGCCCACCAGGAGTCACCTCTTCACAACAAAAGACATTCCTATCACCTAGAAAAGTTCAAGAGATTATAAAATCTGTGCCAGATGTTCCTATCACTAAGGAAATTATAAAGCCCTAAGAGCTGTGTTTCAGGACCAAACTATATATCTCTTATTATTTCATAGTACTACTACTTTATTACATATGCTCAGGATTTATTGGTAAATAAAGAACAAATATTACTCCTCAGGAAGTTTAAGATCTAATAGACAAGAACAAAATTGTGATAGGTGGCAAATACAGAGAATTGTAAGAGGGACTAAATATGGGAAATCAGAGTAGACACTCAGGATAATACAATATCTAATGAACAGAAGTTGACAAGTCAAGGGGAAGAAGAAGGAAATTAGGGTTTTTCTGGTTGTGGATACTACTAAAAAGACTCAGGAGAAAATAACAGAATGAATAATAACAAATAGTTTACTCTGGCAAAAGATTGTGTTACAAGGATAGTGATATTGACACAACAATGTGGAAAAGGACCAGTCCATAAAAAGATTCATAATTCATAATCAAAATTATTCATTTTATCTTGATGATACTGGGTCATTTAAGTACAAAATTAGTTTAAAAGAGGAAATGTGTATGTGAGTGTATTTCCTAATTATAAACAACTAAGTGTGGAAACAATGATAAAATTCAGTGTCTTGAGTTTCTGAGTGCAAACCCTTACCCCATTTCTACCTTGTATATGGAAGATGCATTTTGATCTTTTAATATTATAGTATTGCTTCTCCTTCTAACCTGTATTCACAGGTTTGATTCTTAGTTTATAGAGGTAGTATGGATGGAAAAATTTATTGGATACCTCTTATTAGCTATGAGCGTGGGAAAGTAATTAAACTTCCATTAATGTTTTCATTTGTTTGAAAACTACTGTCTTAATATATGTTGGTATAAAATATAAAATAATTTGAATATTTGGCTCACTTGGCATTATTTTTGTGTTATATCACAGGAGTTCCTCAAGTGAATCTGTACCATCATGCAAAACATGACAAAGATAATTTAGTTTTTGTGAGGAATGATTGTTGAGGTTAACCAACTTAACTAGCTTTTAATTCCTTCAGTAGTCATACCAAACAACAAGAATGTAGTAATTTTACATGATCCACAGATGACTCTGTTGGAGCATGAGACTGACAATTTGAAACTTGATGGAAGAGGAAAAAGATGAATAAAATTGAGAAAACATTTGGAAATTTATTATTTCTTACAATGCAGATGACAGGGAGTATAATATAGGATGTGCAAAAATGGGACATAAAGCATCCAGAAAAATCTGTGTGCTTCTACCAGAACATGAACAGGTTCTTTCAGCTGGTATTCATTGGGAAGATGGGATGTAAGGGTTATTCTGAATATCCTAACAATGGTTAATCTTCATTAGCAACTTGACTGGATTTAGAACCACCTAAGAAATAGATGAGACTCATTTCCAGGTGTGTATGTGAAGGCATTTCCACAGAACATTAATTGAGGGAAGAAGATCCACCCTAATTGTGGCTAGCACAAACCTACGGGCTAGGGAACCAGGTAGAATAGAAGGAGGAAAAGGAGAAAGCCAGCTGAAAGCTAACATTTGCTTTTGCTGCTTCTTTGTTATTGTTAGGTGCCATCTAGTCATATCGGAATCATAATGACCCTCATAGGGTTTTCAATGGCTGATTGTTTTGGGATTGCCTCAGGAGTGGATTGCGACATCCTTCTTCCATTGCTGCTTCCTAGTCAGCCATAAAGTGAAAAGTTCTCGCTTGCCAAATGCTCCTGACACCACGATGTTTTACTCAAGCACATGGGGCCAAGGGACCATGGAATGAACTCTCTGAGACCATAAGAAAAAATAAGTCTTTTCTCCCTTAGGTTTTCTCCTGTCAGGCATTTTTGTCACAGCAACACAAAGGTAACTAATGCAATGCTTGTCAATATTCCCATCTAAAAACAATTTAAAATAGGTACAGATATTTTAGTTTACCTTAGAGGAAATGAAGTACACAGCCTAAGTTGTTATTGTATTGAGGATGAATTGTCTTTTCAGAGATGGATGGAAAAGTATACTTTTATTTGCCATATTGGATAACAATCCTTGTACTTTTTGTAAGTCTTTTAGCCTACCCACAATGGTAACATTCCATGTCACAGATACTCTTGAGACAAAGCATAAATGCCCAGGCATTCTTTGGTGGTTTAGTGATTCCAGTAGGAAAGTTTGGAAAGGAATGTATAGAAAAACTTAGGAAACCATTTGTGGTTCTGCATCCTGCCACTTCTGGTAGCCATCTCTAATGAACATATGTATTTACATTTTGAACTCTTATCTGGAAGCCTTGGTCAGATTCAGGAATCTCATAACTGTATCTGGCAAAGCACGCATTACCTTCAGATGTTACTGTGTTATGGTCTACCAATTACATGCATTCTTTTTCTATCTAATGCAGATGCAACTAATTCAAGTTTCTTAGGCCATCAAACAGGAATGTAAAGCCCGTTTCTTTAAAGCATCGGAAGAAAGCATCAGTTATCATCCAGAATACTCTTTTAGTTAAAGTGGTGCTTAAACTTTACCTACCTGCAGCCATAGCCCTGTGGCATCCGATCCCGTCAGATCTCGGAAGCTAAGCAGGGTCGGGCCTGGTTAGTACTTGAATGGGAGACCTCCAGGGAACACCACATACTGTAGGCTTGGGAGAAGGACCTGGCAATCCCCTCCCAAAAATCAATCTGCCATTGGAAACCCTACACAGGGTCACTATGAGTCGGATACCGACTTGACGGCACCTAACAACAACAACAACAAACTTTACCACCCTAATGACTTGAAACGATTTCATAGAAATTTTATTCTACCTCATTTATTTAATGTGGTATCCAAAATGTTGTACACTTTTTAGCTGCCTGGTGAGAGAATGTTAGATATACATTTATTCACAGCTCAGAATCACTGTGGTTTCATTAATAGCCCTTCTCATTGTAAAATAGTACTTTCTGCAAACATTTCACATGGCTTATCAATCTACTCAATTACATTTACAAAGTGTCCTTCATGTGTCCATCTCATGGGGCTATACAGACTTAATACAAATGAAGATACAATAAATATTTAAAAGACTAAATCAAACAAATAATCTTTTTCATTGAATCTTACAAATCAACAGTTAGTGTAAAGTCCTCATGCATAAAAGAACAGAATCTCAAGCTGAAGAGAAGGATGTAGAAGGATTTGTGATCTATTAGAATCAGACTGAAAAGTGTCAGATGGAGGTCACTGATTGTAAATTGGGGCAGAAACTCTTCTGAAATCAAGAAACCATTATGTGACAAGTCTGCACAGGATGAGTGCAGAAAGGAAAAAGAAAATTATATAGGTAATACACACACACACACACACACACACACACACACACACATATTACAGAAATCCTAAGATCAAAAATGTGATTTTAGAGCAAAGAAAACCATCTCTTTAAGGTTAGCAGCATAGATTACATTTTAAACATTTATCCTGGAGAACCAATCAGTAGCAACCCAATTCTATCTGTACTAAATTCAGGGAAATTTGAAGACATCCATGCTTGAATATCACACAGACAATTATGCAAAAAAATCAAGCTGCTTCATAGGTCTGCAGGGACAGGAAAGAATATCTGAATATCGTCTGCATACATATGACACTGCAGGCCACAGTGTTGAGTAATGTTATTCACTAAAAATATCTAAATATAAAGCTAAATAGGATTTCAAACAAGCCCCAGGGGAATCTGAAAGTATCTTGGCAAAGCACAAGCCATTCTCTAAAGGAATAAATTGTAAGGAGAATATAGGGATAAAGAAAGTATCTAAAGTAACCCATGTTCATTCCAGAAAACTCAAAATCAGTGTCTTGTGAAAGAAAAACACAGTCAGCAATATTCAAACTAGACATATAGTCGTAAAAGGATACAAACAAATAGACATGCAGCCAACAAAATGCTCACAGACATTATGTTCTAATCTGAGTCTCAGGAATAGGGTGGATATTTAACGTGAAGTGCTAAAATGATATCCTAACAAAAAATTAAGATTTATTGCTTCTTCCTCTAATGATTTATAAGAATTTGTAACTGTAAGTGATGAAGTAAAAAACCAAACAACATATATATATACAACATATATATATATATATATATATATATATATATATATATATATACAAGTGAAACGGTATTATTACTGCTTCTCTACTATTCATAGGGTTTTCAGTGGAAGATTGTTTTTTGGGAGTGGGTTGCCAGGTCCTTCTCCCAAGCCTACAGCACCTGGTATTCTCAGGCAGTCTCCTCCCCGAGTACTAACCAGGCCCCACCCTGCTTACCTTTCCAGATCTGACAGGATTGGATGCCACAGTGGTATAGCAACAGGTTCAGTTAAATTAGTTCTGTTAAATTAGCTTTCAGGAGAAGGATCCAGCAACCCATTCCCAAAAATCAGTCCACCATTGAAAACCCCATGAATAGCAGAGAAGCACTGACAATAGTGATTCACCTGTTGTACGCAGGATTGCTATGAGTCAGACACCGACTGGATGGCACCTAACAAAAACAACAAATTAGCTTTCACTCTAAGACCTTGAGACATTTATTCCATGATGCATTGGAGGAGAATATATATGTGTGTATACACACACACACACACACAAACACACATATATATATGTACAAACATACATACATTTAATGTATTTAGTAATCTAAGTGATGATCCTGGGCTGATCCTTTGTAAAAAATTAGAAGTCTTAAAGGAAGAATGATGATATTCTTTTTATTTTTATCATTGTCATTATCAATACAGTAAAAGTCATCTGTACATTTTCTTTCCAAACCATCCAACTACTTTTTATGGTTTATTCACAATCTGTATCTCTCATAATCCTAATGTTCAAAATAGCCAGGCCAAGAAAATTGGCAGCAAATGGAGTAAACGGGCAAAAAAGACCTTATTCTAGATTATTGCAATGAGGGAAGATTCTACATAAACCCCCACTGAAATGACAGGCAAGAAGATTTCTAAATGCTGGAGTGAGCTAGGGGAAAAGGACCACAGGAAGTTAGGGGTGAGACTGGCCTACCATTAGGCTACCTATGTTTGTTAATTGCCACATATTACTTCTTGCTTATAAAAGTAAGGCTACCACCCTTCCAGGAAACTGGAAGATAGTCATCTCCTTTGATGTTCACTTTTCAAAGGGATGGCTTTCACATCTCTGACAAAGACAATCCTGGATTGAGACATTGGCAAGAAGCTAGAAAAAGACTTATGTCTCAAAGAAGCCAAGAAAATTATAGGTTTTTTAAAAATAAATGGTCTAAGAATAAAGAGATGACAGCTGGGTGTGGTGGTTCACGCCTGTAATCCCAGTGATTTAGGAGGCAGAGAAAGGATTTCAGGTTCCAGGCCAGAGGGAGCTTGCAGAATTTAGGGAGACCTTGTCTCAAGATAAAAAATAATAACAATAAAAAAGGGTCTTGGAATGTAACTCAGTGGTAGAGTGCTTCTAAAAGTATGTGTGATGCTTTATGTTCAGGCCCCTTGTCGTTAAATGCCTTTGAGTGGGTCTGACTCTTGGTGACCCTATATACAACCAACAAAACCCTATTGGACACTGTGCCATGCCCAACACTATGTTAGTGCCTCTCTGCTATTCATAGGCTTTTCCATGGCTGGCTGTTTTTTGGCAGTGGGCTACTGAATCTTTCTCCCAAGCCTACAGCATCCGATATTCCCAGATGGTCTCCCAGCCAAGTACTAACTAGGCCTGTCCCTGCTTAGCTTCCAAGATCTGAGGAGATCAGACATTGGGGGGGGGGGAGGAAATAATAGAGATGAGTCATCTTTGTTAACCATATGGATCTCTCAGACAGCAGTACTCAACTGTTCCAAAACCTTCTTTCCTACACTGAGGACAAATAGAAGTCCACGCTGACCTTGATTAATTGAACAAAGTTATCAATTCTCATAGCAGACTAATAAACCATTATGACATCCTATAAAACAAAAGTATGGCTATGTACATAAATGTGTTCAGTATAATAAAGCAAGGTCATGATAATAATGATCAAAAATGAGTGAGATTTAAAAGTTTCTGATGACATCAATGAAACAAAAAGGTACTGATAGATATAATTTTATGTTTACTAGGTTACGATTCTTCTCTAATCATGCATATAATATTTTATAATTTTAGAACTCTTCAACCTTTTGGTACTTAGAATAATGAATGTAGTGCTGCATAGACATGTCTGTGTTGAAGAAGAAAACCAAATTCTTGACCACAATTAGTTTTAAATGAATACTGTCATACCAACTGGGCTAAATGAAACCCACCAGATTGATTTTTTTCTCCTGGATTCTTTGTAATAAAATATTCATATCTATATGCTCTAAGGAACTCAGCAGAACATACCTCAATTAACATACCTCAATGCTTCTATTTGATGACTGCCAGATTAGAAGTTTAAACAACGTAATGGAAAGAAATTTTTCATGATAAACTCTGTTGCTGTGAGCAAGCTCAGATATTTTTTCAGTTCTTTTCCTCAAAGCTACGGTTGCCTTTAAACTATCACTTGTCTGTTCAAGGTTTCTATGGGAGAAGAAACCATGTAGCTTCCTAGAGAAAACTTGATTCAGTTTTTAACAGCTTTGTGTAATTTTTTCTCGAAAGAACAACTAAAACTTGGGAGCTCTTTCTAAAGTCACTGCAGGTAGTTAACAGTTTGGTTAAAAATAATTAAGCCAATTTGTTAATATGAAATTTAAACTCCCTCAGATAGAACACTATGTTCACAGGATAAAAGAGATTGCCTAAATGGAAGGTTCTCCAGGGATGCTTGGAGCCAGACTCAGCATGAGGTGCTTTATTTTCTACTATAAATCTTCACACTTCTGCAGAATTGTTGGAAGCCAGTACCTCTGTGGGTCGTTTTGCTTATTCTTTCTGCTGTCACTGGTCCCTATTGGGAGTACCTCTAGTCACTCCCAAGCAGATACCCTACAGCTAGCTCAAAACATTAACAGAATGCAGAGCAAACCAAATACAGTGTGACAGATGACTTCAGAAGGTACAACCAAGGTAGAAACAGAAGACAATGAGAAATGCCACATTTGTCACTAATAAAGATAGAACTGCCTGCAGCTGTATAGCCCTGTGGCATCCGATCCCGTCAGATCTCGGAAGTCAAGCAGGGTCGGGCCTGGTTAGTACCTGGATGGGAGACCGCCTGGGAACACCAGAAGCTGGAGGCTTGGGAGAAGGACCTGGCAACCCCCTCCCAAAAATCAATCTGCCATTGAAAACCCTATGAACGGCAGAGAAGCACTGACAATAGTGTTTCCCCTGTTGTACAGAGGGTCGCTATGAGTCGGATACCGACTCGACGGCACCTAACAACAACAACAAAGATAGAACTGAATCTAGTGCCCCAGAATAGGTTAAAAAGCCCATTCATGTCAATCCTACTTATACTTCTGAAGTATCTGAATCAAATTGTTTGCTTTCCTTAGTAATAGATGTGACTCAGTAGATAGAAACGTATTTGGTATTCAAATAGTACCTTAGTTAACAAGTGACCCAATGCCTCTTCTTGCTACAGCTAACAGTCTAGTTCATCTTCAAGCACTGATAACCATATGTGTAGATATATTTATTGTGTCCATAATATATTTATTTGATTTTCATTCAGTGTGAATTTTTGACTGTTTCTCCTTTTACCAAGTAAAATACTTCATATTGATAACCAAGTATGATAAAAACTCACATGATTGTGTCCATCCAGCCACTGAATTCAAATAGCAAAATAATTCTATCAAGGTGATTGTCTGCAACTTTTGGTTGTAAATTGTGGCATAAACTCTTCAGTTTTAAGAGACATGCTTTTTATTTTCAAGTCTTCAATTAAACATTTCTTTGTGTATAGGCAGTTTTCTTTACCAGTCTCTACATAACTGGTCCATCTGCAAACAAATAGTACTTCTTACAAATGAACATATCACCCAGATGGAGAGATAATCATGCCATGCTTTTTGCAGTACAGTAAACCTTTGTGTTTTTGTCCATACTCTTACGCATATGAAATACAAATATTTAAATTATGTCTGTAGAGTAAAAACAGATTTTCACAAAAGAATTTTGATGTTGTTGTTGGTGGTGGTGCCATCTAGTCAACTCCGAGTCATAGTGATAATAAGCATAAATTATAAGTCTATAGAATATGTTATAGCATTAATATGTGGATATGATCATAGTCAATACCAACAGTAATTAAATTACTATTGTATTTTCGAAGTATTCCTGAGATAAGTTACATTTATATCCAAAAATATTATTTTCCAGTTGTAAAATAAAATAGTACTATACCATTAGTAGGCCTGGGATTTAGCTCAGTTGGGTAGAGCACTGCACTGCAGACTCTGAGGTCCCGAGTTCAATTCCTAGCACCACAAAAATGGGAGAAGGACCTGGCAATCCACTCCCAATGCAATCCCGAAAGTCAGTCATTGAAAACCCTATGAGGGTCGCTATGAGTCAGATACCGACTCGAGGGCACCTAACAACAACAACAATACCATTAGTAATTTATTGATTTCTAATGTAAAGTCAAGATTTTTATATCTCTTACCCTAATAATTTACAAATAAACTTCAAAAGCTCAGTGTTCATCTTAAAATCTACTTGCAAATATTTTTTGTTAAGGATAAAAATATCTACCTTGTGGAACCTGATTGAAAGAATGTTCATATGTGAAGGAAAACAGCATGCTGGAAAATATGTTTCCCTTCCTCATAATTTACAGTTTATATATCTCAACTTCTTCTTCTTGTTAGGTACTGCCAAGTCTTGTCCAATTCATAGCGACCCTCATAGAGTTTTCAATGGCTGATTGTTTCAGGATTGCTTTGGGAGTGGATTGCCAGGTCTCTCCTGTTTTTTGAGGTGTTGGAGATTGAGCCTGGGTTCTTGGAGAGTGTGGACCAGCACTCTAAACTAAGCTAAACCCCAGCAGATATCTTAACTGAGTCAGAAAATATGGATAGTAATAATTTCACTCAACAAATGTGGCCTGATCATTACAGAGACTGGCATAATAGTTATAACCATTCCATGAATGAATAGGTAGAACAAAGGATCAATGTGAAACAAAATTGAGATTTCCAAACAAGTATTTTTCCCCAAACTCCTAAGCCGAATAAGTATATCTGATCTTGATTTAGTCACTGCAGCAAATTCAGAAGGTAAGATGATCAAGGGGCCCTTTGTTTTTAATTTATATTTTATTCAAAAACAAAAACAAAACCAACTAGCTGGGCATGTGGCTCAGTGATATAGTGCTTGCTTGCTAGGTGCAAGCTCCTGGGTTTGACTGCCAGTACTGCAAGAAAAAAACAACAAAACAACAAAAACACCCTCAAAACAAAACAAAACAACAACAACAAAAAACTGTTAGATTTGAATTCATCTACAATCCAGTCATTTAAATGTATTTTAGTGTTTCAAAACTTATTTCTTCTTAATCTCTCCCTCTCACTTCAGATTTTTACTTTTTTGCTAATTATTATTTTTAATTTAAATATAAAATACCTGGCTAGTCTACCCTTAATGCCAATATGTATGGACACAAATTGAGCATAATATATTCTTGTGGTTTTACAGAGAAATAGCACAAGTTCTTACCAAACATGTATTCCTTCTGAAGAGATTACATAAGCATAAATGTATAAACATCAAAACCAACACAAGTATACATTCATAATACAGAGTAGTTAAGTGCTTTGTCTTTAACTAGCAGTTAGTGTTTTGGGTTGAAATTCAAAAAACGTTTAGCATTCACATCTCTATTTCACTTAATGCAAAGTAATAATTTTAAAAAGAAAGTGCTAGTTTTTGTCCTTAAAAATTCAAATCATAGAATTGTAGGAATCATAGAGTACCTTAGACATGCATTACTCCTCAATATTATTTAAGCTAACCCCTCACTGTCCCAAAGATAAAACTACCTGTAAAGGAAAGAACACACAAGGAGAAGATGACCTTAAGAGCAAATATAAAAGAAGTTAAACTACAGTAAATTGTAAACGCAGTGTGAAATGTTTAAAGTGAAAATAGTCTTAAAATGGAAATGACTAAAACTAGCAGTATAATTAGGAAAATCTTTGACAAATAACTTGAGGTTGTACATGACATCCCAAACATTGCACAACAGTTGAGACAGCACCATATGCTGACAATGCCAAAAGTGATGGTCTGTAGGTAGAACCATAAAGGATCCCACAATTTTTTTTTCATATAGAGTAAATGAGAATCTCCAAGGAGATCAAAGATATTCATCAATGTACACGAGGAGATGAATATAAATGCAATAAATTCCCTTATGCAGGGCTGGGATTTAGCTTAGTTGGTAGAGTGCCGCTCTGCAGTCTCTGAGGTCCTGAGTGTGATTCCCAGCACCACAAAAAACGGGAGAAGGATGTGGCAATCCACTCCTGAGGCAATCTCAAAACAACCAGCCATTGAAAACCCTATGAGGGTTGCTATGAGTCGGACACTACTCGACGGCACCTAAAAACGACAACAAATTTCCTCAAAATGTAATATCAGTCACAATTGGTAATGAAAGCAAGATTAATAATGCATATTTAAAAATTCATAAAGGGGAAACACAAATGTCTAAAGAACATAAAATATTCCATCTCTTTATTGATTGGAAAAATATTAACCCTAATTGATATATGGAAGTATTACTTACACTATATTGTTGTCCTTAAGTGCAGTCGAATGGGTGTCTGACTCATAGCACCCCTACATACAACTGATGAAACACTATTGTCAGTGCTCCTCTGCTATTCATAGTGTTATCAGTGGCAGATTGTTTTATTGGGAGTGGGTTGCGGGGTTCTGTTCTCAAGCCTACAGCACCTGGTGTTCCAGGCAGCCTGCCATCCAAGTACTAACCAGGCCCAACCCTGCTTAGCTTCCCAGATCTGAAGGGATCAGAGGCCACAGCTATATGGCTACAGGCCAAAGGAAGCCAGGCCTGGAGACGGGGCACCAGAATTTGAACCGGGGACCTCTTGATTTGTAGTCAAATGCTCTGCCACAGAACTTTACCCCCTTGACACTTATACCATAGTAACAATTAAATTCCATAATACTCAGCCTCTTAAAAGTTTATGACATTGGCCATCATTCAGTGATGAGGTATATATGTTTGGACAACTTCTACAGGAAGCAATGTAAGATTTTATGTCAAAAAAATAAAAATATTTATTTCTTCCATGTAAGCAAACCTCCTTCTTAGAAGCTGTTTTAAAAGCTGGGTGTGGGGACGCATGCCTGTAATCCCAGTGGCTTGGGAGGCAGAGGCAGGAGGATCGCAAGTTTGAGATCAGAGGCAGTCTGAGTAACTTAGCGAGACCTTGTCTCAAAAAGTTAAAAAAAAATGAGCTGGGGGCACAGCTCAGTGGTCCAGCACTTGCAAAGCATGCAGGTGCAAGGCTCTGGGTTCAATCCCCATTACTGCGGAAAAAAAAAAAAAAGAAGAAAGAAAGAAAGAAAAGAAACACTTAGGGAAAAAAAAAAGAAAACACTTAAAATTTTCAGCATAAAGATGACATTGTTGTTTTACCTTTATTAGTGTAAGTTTGGAAAAAACATAAATGGGAAAACTAAAATATTATAACTTGAACTATAGAATAAGATATTATGCAACCACTGAGGATTGTGTTTAAATATTTCAGAATGTGAATAGTTATTGCATAATGGGATTTCAGTAAACATTTTTCCTCCTTATATTTCTATTCTTCACAAAATACCTCCACTGAATGTATTCTTTGTAAGACAGAAAGGTAAGAAATAAGACAATAATAAAGTTAAGCAATTTTGATAATTTTGGTAAACAAAATCTATATGAAGAGAGAATTTTGTGAATTATTAATGAAGCAGTGAAGAACTGAAGATGAAATTGACAGAATATAGCTAAAATATCCATTTCAAAGTGGCAGCTAACATACAGTGCTCTAACATGTGGTCTTATACTACAAAGGGGTTACTGGCCTCTGTTACTATGTTTCATGTTGACTTTGACTCCTGTAAAAAAATCACTGATCCAATGTAAAATACCATGGCATCACTCTTTGTGTCCCTTCAAATCCCAGGAAATTTTTCCTGGATTTGCTTTTGGATGTTTGAGTTCATGGCACAGATAGAATAGATCATGCAGATATTTTAGGATTCTATGCTTAAAAAATGGCAATGTGTGGACAATGGGATCTTCTCTACTCATTATTCAGATATTTCAGCACTTCAAGCTTTTGCTCTTCCAGGGCCTAAAGCTGATGGATATATATGAAGAGTTTCTAGTATCAGTTAGCAAGAAATATTATCATTTCACAACATTTGGTATTTTCCATGTTAATATTTTATATTGTAAAGTTAAATATAGTTTGGCTGATAACTAAAATTGCAGTCAAAGTTATCTGAAAATTTCACTAACACTTTGTTTCATCACAAAATCTATCTTTGTTGAAAAGTATAAAGTCACTTCAAACAAATTTCTTGTCTGTTTAAATGATTTTTATTTCACTAAGCTGTTCACCAACCGTAGACAGTGAACTCTTTATTTTCTGGATAAAGTCAAGAAAAATTAAAAATATATTATCTGATTTTTGTCACTTGCATTAATGATATCTGCCAAATCTCTTAGCATGAGGACACTATTCATTCCCTTATAGAATTTCCTTTTAACTCCTTCAAATTAAGTTGACATTAACAGTTGATGGTAATATTGTCACCAAAATGTTAACGATCTCACAAACACACTGACTTCTGCTTCACAACAATGAGAAAGATGTCAGCCTGGAAAAATGTTGAAATCTCAGCCAGAAGTTTGCTTAGAATCTACTTTTTGCAAAGTATATTTTCAATTTTCCCTCAAGAATAAAATGTAAGAATGTTAAAAATAGTCAAAGTATTCTTCTCTTCTGCTTTCCACAAAAGAATATGAGCCATAATTGATTTAAATATTCGGATATACAGAAGCCAAATCCTTACTCTATAGACAATTGAAAGAGCAACTAAGTCACTATTAGCTTTCTATAACTTTTTCCATAAGCCAAATAAACAAAACCAATATGTATATAAAGGGCTAGGGGTTAGTTCAGTTGGTAGAGTGCTGCACCATATTTGCTGAGGACCTGGGTTCAATCCCCAGCACTGCACAAATGGGAGAAGGATGTGGTAGCTCACTCCCGAAAACAATCCTGAAACAATCAGCCATTGAAAACCCTATGAGGGTAACTATGAGTTGGACCCAACTTGACAGCACCTACCAACAACAAATATGTATTTATTGTTACTCCTTTCGTATTAATTTGGAGCCATCGGTTTCTTTCACATTACAGTGTAGCTCCATTTGCCAATTTTTCTGAATCTCAAATAAAAGTGTCAAATGTTTCATAGAACATTTTCTTTATATTATCTTGTCCATTAATTCATTCATCATTGAACCACTAACTATTCTGTAATTCAGTTCTGTAAGGTAGTATTGGTGGAGTAGAAAAAAAATGTCAAATGCATGAAATAAGGTCCTTTCATTGACAAACTCATAATGTGAGAGTGGGTAGATTACAGTGTAATACCTAATAAATCCATATGAAAGGTATACTCACAGCGTGCTGATAACCTGAGGACATCCAAAATATTTCTTTAAAAGGGGGTACATTAGTTTGTCTTAGAAGAAGAATGGAGCTTTTATATAAGGAGTGAAGAGGAAAGTTGGGGCAGGAAAGATAGCAAAACAAAACCTTGACAAAATGTGCTATATTAAGGAAATGATATTCAAGTATGGTTGAAACACACAAAATCTACATGATACTGGATATGAAAGCTTTCTACAGTGATCTTTTATATAGGAATTATAAGTGCTTCTGTTTTCTGAAAGCAATGCTCTCTAGTCCTGTTAGAACCTCACTGAACTGCTTCAGAAGAAATTCTTCCTTTCATTCAATGTGTTGTTGTCACATATTTCTTGGAAATACTTGATATGTTCATAAAGCTTCCCACCTCTGAGATTTGGGACAGGTTGTTTCTTTTGATTGAAACTCTGTTCCTCCAGCTCTTTACATCTTTGGCTCCTATAACAGAAGGTATTGATGAAAAGGGTGGAGAAAATTTAAGGAAAAGCAGCCAGGGAAGCCTCTGGCTGCTTGCCAGGGAAGGCTTTGGCCCTTGGAAGCTCTCCAAGCTAGAGAGCCCCTTCTATTATCTCTCTGACGTTGGGCACAGACCCTGCCTATGTGCAGATGTGGCACAGCTCTGTCTACATGCAATAGGCAGAACACACTAACAAGAAAATATACTTTAACACACTTTCCCCCTGACTCATAAGAATTATTAATATTATGATAAGAACCTAATAAAAAGAGCTTGAGACACACACTCACGGGCAGTGCACCTGAAGACACTGGCCCCCACCAGTCTCTCTTGACACTAACTCTTGGTGTGAAGTAATCCTTTTTGAATCTGCTGGCCCCAAGTTGGCTAGACAGACATGACAGGCTCCTGTTAGTCATTGAGCTTCAACTTACTTGCCACCTCAGTGGCAATAATACTACTCTTTCTCATATATTTTATTTTTTTCATAACAGTCATCACTTTTGAAGTTACGTTGTCTATTAATTGCATGTTTATTGCTTGTCTTATTTCTCCATTTAAGTACAGAAAATTCTTAAAGTCCAGAAATGAGTCTATTAGTCAATAAGAAAGCCACCATATATAAAGCAGAGGCAGGAACATAATAAGAATTATATAAATATGTTTAAGTGAAAGAATGAATGATACAAAAGGAAAAAAATGGGATATATAAACTTCTAGAAGAGTTAACCAAATAACAAGTATATTGAAATGTCAGCATCAATATTGTATTCTCACCCAAAAGCTGTTTAAGATTATAATTAATCAAGGAGTACATGGTGAAGAGAATGGATAGATTTTGTGGGGAAAGAAAGGCTCTATGTTTTGCAAATGTGGTTAAATGGGCCAACAAAATATGCATATTTATATTTATTTGCTTCCACTTGTATTCAAAGGTAAGAGAGTCCTGTTGATTCTGATTTTATATTTACTTTACCAGTATCAACGAATACATGTGAGAAATGAATGTAAAAGTGAATGTAAAAATATCATAAAATGTGAGAGATTACATTTTCTTCCTTTCCCTTTGGAAAAGAAATAAAACATAGATTCTTCAGGAGTAAAAAGAAAAACAATTTAAGATACTAATTAAATAGACTACCACTGGTATATTTTCCAATACCATCTGGTTCCTCTTAGTCTGAGTTTAGTCAGAAAAACAATAAGAAAATTATCAGAAATAGATCTTTTGTTGATCATCAGAAAAATGATTGTGTCTTTATTAAAAGTATTCTTTTTTTAAAATGTCACACATAATTGTGCAAAGCCAGAGTAAATGAGCTAGTAAATAGGCTGGCATTAATAATTACACTGACATCCATGCAATTTCAAGTATTGACTAATAAGATGATTGATAATTTTCAGATAATTGAGTTTAAAATTATGAAAGAACTTTAAACAAATGTGACTTGTAGATAGCCAGTGTTTAAATAAGTACATGCTACATGTAGCAATAATTTATTTCATCAGCAAAGTTTTGTGAAGAGATGTGAAAAGGAAAACAAGAATATTGGTATCATGGCGCTTTAGATATCATTATTTTAAGAATAATGGCTTTTTAGGTGTGAATGTTTTATCCTCAATTTTCATTTTGCTTATGATTGCATAGTTCCATTTAGCTACAGAATGAATTAAGCTTTGATTTTTACCATAGACTTATGAAATGCCTTCTAGAACTCTATAAATATGAATCTCAAACCAAACTTTAAAAACCTAGAAATTAAAAGTAAAAAGAGGGAAAAGAAAGGGTAATAAAATCATAAACAAGAGTAGCCTAAGAAGATATGGTTATTAAATACACCATATTACCTTAATGGAACTCTAGAACTGAAAATGGAGAGCAGGGTAAAAGAGAAAATCTGAACAAATCATGAACCACAGTTAATACTAATATGTCAATATTGTCTTCATAAATTGATACAAATGTCCCACATAATGTAGTTAATAATATAATAAGCTTAGAGTGAGGCATATATGAATTCTGTACTATCTCTGCAAAAATTTTATAAAGTTAAAATTATTCTAAAGTGAAATGTTTATTGAAAACATATAAGACAAAAATACTTAGGCATTTAACAGATATCATTATGCTGTCTAGTTACAGATCAAAAGTAGAAATTTTTATAAGTAAAGAATATTGGAGTAGGGCATGGTGGCACACACCAGTAATCCCAGCGACTCAGGAACTGTAGTAGGGGTAATCCCAAATTCAATGCCAGAGGCAACCTGTGTAACTTAGCAAGACCATGTCTCAAGATGAAAAATTTTAAAATAGGCTAAAAGTGCAGCCCAGTGTTAGAGCACTTGCAAAGTATATATGAAGTCCTGTGTTTAACCCTCAAGCACACACATAAAAATATATTGGAACATTTTGCCAATGAGTTGCAGGTGCATATATAAATATGTTTAGATCTAATGTCAAAATTTCAGCCTTAAACAGATGTTTTTAATGAACCTTATATACACACACATTATACATCAAATGTGTTTCAGTAAGGCTCTCAGTTGCCTTTACTGATGTGTATACCAAATGATTTGCCCAAACCCTGGCTTTGACTGATTAAGTATGGAAACCTGATCAAAGAAAACTGATCCATCTTCTATCAATGAACCAAGGTTGTGACCTGGTTCACACATTTCCCTCAGAAAAATCTGACTACAAAACAACAGGTGATAGTTGCTAGCTTTCAACAGTGGCAAAGATAATTCATCCTACTTTGCCATGAGGTGAAAGAAACTGGGGTAATTACTATGGGATATACAGGAAGATGTGAGATGAAGAGTAATCAAGAGAACATAAATGCGAATGAAGAAAATTAAATACATTCAATAAGCAAGGTGAGCATTCATAGAGATGAAAAATAAGGAAAAAAAAAAAGAAAAGAAAAGAAGCAGAATCTGCCTTTGAGGGAATTGCACAGTATAACAATTCTCTAATTTTCTGCTTTGGACTTGGTAAGGCCTGGGTATATTTTGGTTTATACTTTGGTCTCATTTCCTTACAATAAATCTCTCCTTTTTAGGGCAAATAGAACTCACCTATTATTCTTGTGCCTACAGCCATAGCACTGTGGCTTCCCATCTATCACATCTCAGAAGCTAAGCGGGGTTGGGCCTGGTTAGTACCTGCATGGGAGACTGCCTGGGAACACCAGATACTGTAGGCTTGGGGGGAGAGTCTTTGGGGGAGAACCTGGCAACCCACTCCCAAAAATCAATCTGCCATTAAAAACCATATGAATAGCAGAGAAGCAGTAACAATACTGTTTCATACATACTGTTGTATGTAGGGTCACTATGAATAGGATACTGACTCCATGGCACCTAACAACAACAACATTATTCTTGTAGTCTAAAGAACCTTCTAGCACACACTTCAAGATCACACTAGCCATGATGCACTCTTGTTGGATCTATACTTTAGCTAGCATTCTTCCTTTTCTTCCTTCCTTCCTTCCTTTCTTCTTTCTTTCTTCTTCCTCTTAATGTCTTGCCCATACTTGGGAATTCAATCTAGGGCCTCACATGGGCAAGGCAAGTATTGCCAATATTTTATCAAACACTTTAAGATAAACTTTAAGCTTATAATATTACTATTGCTCAAAAATTACATTACAGCTAGGAGTGGTAGCTTACACATATAATCTAGTACTTGGGAAGGAAAGGAAAGAGGATTGTGAGTTTCAGGTCAGCTTGGGTCATAGAGCTAGTTGCATGTCAGCCTGGGCTACGTAGTGAGATCCTACCTCAAAAGACTAATGGTTAGGCAAATAGCTCAGAGAAAGAGCCTAGCATGTGCAAAACCCTGGTTTTATCCCCAGCACTGCAGAAATTATATTAACTCTTAGATTATTTTTAAATGATTCTGTCAGAAAACAAGGTCCTTATTGCTAAATATCTTGGTGTTAAAAGATAAAACCACAAAGTCATGAGTCTGTCCATATAGCCACCCCTCATCAACATGACCAATGTAAAGACAGTGACTGTTTTTAGTCCCTGGTAAGTGTGCTTGCCAAATTTTAAAGACTCCCAATAAGAAAAAAGGAAAAAAAATAAAACACACTGGTAGCTATCAATCCAATCACAATAAATATGAATGTATTATTAAATACAAAAAACGGGCAACTACAAAAACTCCAGCTATATACTCCTTATCAGAGACAAATTAGAATAATAAAGACACAACTAGAGTGAAAGGAAAAGATGTACTACTTGCAGCAAATAATGTTAGTAGGAATTACTTCAAATATATTCTCTCAGTTTTCTTTAGCAAGTGAACACTGATTTTCTTCAAATGGCAATTTGTCAAATGTAAAACTGCATTTTCCAAGCTCCCTTGCAGTAGGTGTAGCCAATGAAGCATAAACTGTAGCTTCAAGGAAATCTCTTTAATAGAAGTTCACTCAATTGGAAGGAAGAACCATTTTGTACTTCCTGCCATTTTCCCTCACTGATGCCTGGAATGTGTATATGAGGTCAAAGTGAAAATTAAAGCATCGTGATAAAAATGACATAAGAAAAAGAGATAAGGAACATTGTTCCATGGTAACTGAGGGCTGCCATTTCATCCCTGGACTGCCTGTCTCCAGACTTTTTTTATGTAAGAATAAAATAAAAAAGCAACCTTGCAGTTCACTGTGGGTTTTCAGTTAAATATAGCTGGACTAAGTCCTAAATGGCATATGGCAGAAAAAATAATTAAAAGAATGCTCATGTGGCTAATTATAATCAGATTATTCCAGCTCCTATTGAAGCATAATAAATTACACCAAAATCAATGGTTTAAAACATTATTGTTAATATTTTTATTTAGATTCTGTAGGTCAACAATTCAAAGAGTACACAGGGATAAACTGTCTCTGACTCTCAATGTCTAAGATTCTAGCTAGAAAGAGTCAAAACCTGGGGACTACCCAATGTCAAGTACTGGGAATCCTTTAGAAGAGTCTTTACTCACATGGTTTGCTGTGGATGCCAGGATCAGCTTAGACTTTAGTTGTGAGCCATAAAACTACATGTGACCTTTCTATGTGATCTCATTTTGAGTTAGAGCTTCCTCAGAGTATGGCAGATCAGTAGAAACATAGTAGGCACATAGTATCCTGCCCCTTGAATCCCAAGCTGCCTAGATTCAGGGAGAGAGAATAAAGCCCATCTCTCAAAAGAACAAGTGTTAAAACCACATTATAAAAAGAGTTTACATCATCAGAGATGTCATTAGGGTTGTCTTTAGTGTGACAATGTAGTTAGGAAATATTCACTTCCTCACTAGGAAGATAGAACAATTCAAATCTGTATTTCTCAATAACATTGTTTTAACACTGATGAAGGAAAAACCTGACAAAACCACATGAAAAAGCTGGTAGATCCACAATCAAAATGGGAAAATTTAACAAAAATCTTTCAGTAAACTATAGCTCAGATTTAAAAATAAATCAATGAGAATAACAGAAATTTGAGTAACATTAAGCTTATAAATGTGAATACATATAGGATGCTACATCACTTTGAAGAAAGAACATTCTGTTCAAATATTTTTAGAAATTGATATATACTGGGCATAAAGTAATTTCAATAAATATAAATGCATCTATATAATACAGACCATGTACTCTAATCACAAAGTAGTTGAGTCTGAAATAAATAACAAAAAGAGAATTAAAAAATAAAGTCACCATGTTGTAAATTGGAAATACATAGACAAAACAGTAGAATTCAAAAATAACAAAATATTACACACCAAAGATTTGAATTAGGCTTAAATTAATAAAGGAAAATTTGTACACTGAAACTTTTTTGGTATAGTAGATGAAAGGCTAAAAATTAAGGAGCTAAATCATCTAGTAGATGTTAGATAAAAAATAGCACAAGAAAACCAGAAAAAAAGTAAGCAGTCATGATAAAAACTAATCAATAAATTAGACTTTAGCAATACGGTAAAATGATGTAATAAATTATTCGGACTGTGAAAATTCTAATAAAAGTGTCAAAACTCTGCCTAAATGTATACAAAAACAGTTCCAAATGACCTGAGTGTGTGTGTGTGTGTGTGTGTGTGTGTGTGTGTGTGTGTGTGAAAGATACAGAGAGATACATAGAGGAGAAAGGAGGAGTGGAGAAAGAAGATAAAGGAAAGATGCAGTATGCATCAACCAATGAATACTGCTAAAATTTTATACCAAAAGTTTAGAGAAAGATAAACAATATAGGCAGATATATTCTCATTATATATATATATATATTCAGGCCAGGTATAGTGGCACACACATGTGATCCCAGCAACTCAGGAGGCAGAGGCAAGAGAATCACCAGTTCAAGGCCAGATGCAGCCTGTGTAACCTAGTGAGACTCTATCTTAAAAGGAAAAAAGGGGGTCAAGAGTGCAACTCAGTGGTAAAGTAATTGCAAAGTATGTGTGAGGCCCTAGGTCCAGCCACCCAGTACCACAAAAAAAAAAAAAAAAGAAGAAGAATTATTTTTTTCAAGAAGAAATAAAATCACAATAATTTTATAAGTATTAAACATTTCATTATTTAAAATCATCTAATAAAAATCACCAGTCTGATATAAAAAGTTATTGAAAAACATTAAGGAATACCAGAATGATAGATCATTTCTCCTTAAATATGTCTATACATTCAAGAAAAGTTCTAGTCAATGCCAATAAATTTTCTCTTTTCTCTTTTCTTTTTCTTTCATTCTTTTCTTTCTTTCTTATTTTTGGCCTTTCTTTGGGAAAACTTGATCTATTCATTCAAAATATCAATGGAAGTAAAAAGAATGAAGGCTACCCATGTGCCTCTTGAAGAAGAAAACAAGTTAGACAAAGATGTGTTAATAGCAAGATTTACAGCAGCCAGAGAAATAAAATCAGTGGTATTTGGAAGAAGAATGATGAATAGGAAATGAGACAGAAAACGAAGCACTGTAGATCACTGTCAAAGGACAGACTATACAGGGGGTGGTGGAATAAGTATACATATAAGAAGAAATCAGATGTCTATCCTATATAATTCACAAAGTATAATTTCTAAAAATGATATAGGAAAACTTCAGATTAGAAAAATATTTTCCAATACAAAAATAGAAACTACAAAGAAAAATACTGAAGTCTAATAAGTTAAATAGAAATTTGCTATTAGTCAAAAGATGATAAAAAGTGAGATCAAAAAGAAAATCCACAAACTTCATGATGCTTTTGCAAAACATATACAAAGCATTAATATCACAAATAAATAAATGACTCCTGTGATAAATAGAATAAAACAAATAATAGAAAAGTGAGGAAGTCCTGAGGTAGTTTTCAGAGAAAAATAGTTGCCCTTCAAACACTTGAAAATATGACCAACTTCATTTGTGAATAGAAAAATAAAAACTAAAACCATGAGATATGATTATGCCCTTATATGGGCAAAAATATAAAAATACATCCCCAGCTTTAGTGAGGATGCAGAGCAACCAGAAATTTCATGTAATGCTTGTAAGAATACAAGTGTGTAAACCTACTTAGTTAACAAATGACCGTTACAATGAATGAAATGGAAGCCCTATATAGCCTAAGAACCATTAACTCCACTTGCATGTGTGAACCAGGAAATATATACAAGAATTTTATAATAGTATTCTTTAAAATATCACAACCAAAATAAAATAACCTACAAGTCCATCAACAGTAAAAAGGATAAATAAAAATTATAGCACACCAAATAAGACTGAATATTATTGAACTACAAACATATATATTAACATAACTAACTTCCACAAGCTAAAATGATTTTTAAAAGCAATTTATAGGGGAAGACATACAGCATGCTTTGATATAGGGTTAAAGAAATTGAATAATCCAATACTGGATTGTTTAGGGACAAAAACATGTTAAAGAAACATGAAGAAATTTTGAAGAGTAATAAAAACAACATTCATGTTGATAGATGTCTTGGTATGAGAGCAAGAAAAATATACTGGAGACTAGCCTTGAAGACATTTCAGATTATGAGTAGTGAATATGTTGATATTCCATTTTTACTAGTCTTTGTTTATGCCTAATTATTTCCCACGAATCAAGTATCTTAATGGGAAAATTATATTTACTCAAGGCATCTCTAATTTCTCTAAGGTAATGGCTTATATTCTCACACTAAAAAGAAAGCCTTAATGAAACATTACAAAGAACAACCCTCCTTCTTCACTTCCTGACTTATACTTTAACCACCTTTTAAGAATATATTTAGAGTACAGAGCTAATAAAGTTTGAAGTTAAAACTGGAAAACTTAAAATTACTAGAAGAAAAGATAGAGAATATACTACAACACATAGGCAAAGGCAAGTATTTCCTTAACAAGATTCCAATTGCCCAGGAAACTGCACCAAGAATTGACAAATGAGATTACATGAAACTAAAAAGCTTGTGTACAGCAGAGGAAACAACAGACTGAAGGGAGACCCCACAGAATGGGACAAAAATCTTTGCATCCTACACATCTGACAGAGGACTAATTTCTAGAATATACAAGGAACATAAGAAATCAAACACCAATAAACCCAATAAATAAATGGGCAATGGAACTGGACAGTTCTCAAATGAATAAGTATGAATGGCCAATAAACACATAAAAAATGTTCAATATCCTTAGCCATTAGAGAAATGCAAATCAAAACAACACTGAGATTCCATCTCCAGTAAGAATGCCCAAGATTAACAAACAAATAATAACAAATGTTGGTAAGGATGTGGGGAAAAAGTAACACTTTTATGCTGCTGAGAGACTGTAAATTACTTCAGCCACTTTGAAAATTAATATGGAGGTATCTTAGAAAATGAAGAATAGAATTGCCATATCATTCCTGGAAATATACCCAAAGAAAAATAAGTCATCATGTCACAAGGAGACCTGCACCTCCATGTTTAATGCAGAATTCTTCACAAACACAAGGTCATGGAACCAACCAAGATACCCATCAACAGAGGAGGGGATTGAAAAATTGTGGTATATATACACAATAGAATATTACTCAGCAATAAAGAAGGATGAAATTATGTCATATGTAGCAAAATGTATGGAACTGAAGAACATCATCTTAAGTGAACTAACCCAGTCCCCAAAAGAGAAATACCATATGTTCTCACTTGTATGTGGGAGTTGAATCTAACTTAAAGGAATAAAAAAATAAACTATACATGAGTAGATACATAAAAATGAAATATCATACTTATATAAGAAAGGAAAATATAAGCAGAGTAGAAAGAAGGGAGAGTGGTTCAACAGGATAGAGTGGAGGTTGGGAAAGAAGACTAGAAAGAGGGGAAATAATGTAGAGGGATAAAGGGGAAGAGGAAAATCTAAAAATGTATAATATAATTATATGGATACATGGGGGAAAATAGGGGAATGAAAAAAATTAATGAAAATATCACCCATGACTGCACACAATTTTTGTTACATGTGAATTAAAATTTCTACTTCTTTCTCTTCGTTAGTTTAGATGATTCTGTAAAATATGTAAGATGATAAATATATAAGCAACAGTGATTAAACAGTTGCATAATGGGTAGAGCAAAAGACTTATTACTCTGTACCTCACCAACATTTATTAATTTAAAAAAGGAAATTAAAGCAGATGATTTATAAAGATAGACTTATACTCCCTTGAGTTGAAAAACTGTATACACAAATTATATAAAATGTATACATCATATATATATACATATATATA
>VMDO01015209.1:0-51910 GCA_007922755.1 Pedetes capensis | reverse complement strand
TTTTGAGATAGGATTTCACTAAATGACCCAGATTGCCTCTGGTCTTGAACTTGCGATTGTCCTGCCTCTGCCTACCATGTCGCTGGAATTACAGGTATGCACTACTAAGCCCAGCTTATATCTGACTCTTCTAGAGGCTCAAGGCCACAATCAGGGTGCCAGCATGGTCAGGTTCTGGCGAGGGCCTTCTTCTAGGCTGCAGCCTGTTGACTTTTGTATCCTCCCTCAAATTGAGTCATCCCATTTACCAGGATCCATCCTCACAATCTAATTACTTCTCAAAGGCACCACCTCCAGTTTCGACATATGAATTTTGAGGGGAGACAAATATTCAGTCTATAACTATTGTTTTTGTTTCTTTCACCTAGCGTGTAATAACTGTGAAAGCTGTGCTTATTTTTATGGATATGAGAGAATTCTTACAGGGATCTAAATCCTGCCAAGTGGGATGCATCTGAGATCTTTAGATGTGTTCACATTGTGGGTTCTTAACCCTCAAAACTTAAAGCACAAAGAAATGATTTCAAGATGGACAATGGTACACTGATTGGCAAACTCCCAAATTAACATCCACATTCTGCTTCTAGAAGACACATCTGCTTTTGCTTACCAACGAGTTCAATTTCTTTAATAACTACAAATTGGCAGATTATGCCTTGCATAGTCATTGAATTTCAGTGTTTGGAAGCCAGCCTACCTGTACTTCAACAACCTTGTCAGTATTTCTACATCTAATCATCAAGCCATAATGGTAAATGTAAAAGAGCGCAAAGCACCATGATTTGGGAGTTTATAATCCAATCAGCAGAATAAAACAGATGAATGTAAAAAGTTAAATTACAAACATTATTTATAATTTTGCTTAACGTTTTAAGACAATACTAGAAGAAATGTCAATATGTGGTGCATGCTTGATTATAAAGATTTATACTCAGATCTACCTGGCTCCAAACTCTGTTCTCCCTGCTCCATAGCCATTGAAAACCCTATGAACAGCAGAGAAGCACTGACAATACTGTTTCGTCTGTTGTACATAGGGTCGTTATGAGTCAGACACCAACTCTACAGAGCCTAACAACAACTTACCCAATTTGAGTGTACATAGCTTCCTGTTGAAACCATGACCAATATAAACAGTGAGAACAGGAAGGCTCAAAAGAAAGGGTATTTGTTTGAGACTTGAAGGATGAGTGTAATCTTGTCAAATGAAAAAGGAAGAGCAATTGTGTTCTCGTACCACTATCCACAGGCAAGTATGATACCCACCTCCATGAGCTTTATGCCTTGGAAGATGCTCAGTTTCACCAGAACACCACTCACATTGTGTTCTACGTGAAGGGCATCTAGAATGAGGAGATAAGGTCCTGAATGTAGGATTGGATTTCGGTCCAAATGAAATATTATTTTCTAAATTTTCTACACTTTAACTTCTATTTCAAACCACTCATTCTGTGAGTTGCCAAACTTCTTAATCAGGCTGAGATTTCTGTTCTCTTGCTGTTCTTCAGGATGGAATAGGCAATCAGGAAATGTTTTAAAAACTCAATTACTCCTTCAAAGACCCAGCTACAATCAGTAACTCTTTGTCTCTTCCGAGTACCCCAACTCAGGCTTTGTTACACGGCAGGAGCATAGGTTAGACTAGAGTTCAGTGCGGCTATGCAAAGAGGTTCTGCTAAGCAGCTGATTAGACTCAACGTGATTGCAGGGTCACATTCGATTCCTGGAAGAGAGCAAATCATTTTTGAGGATGTTAGCCCATTAACTGTTTGTATGCAAATAGGGCTGCCAATTATAAGTGAGTTTTATCTACTCACGACAGCAGCTCAGCAGGACTTCTACTTGGAAGTCTTGTGTCAGAACTTTATGAAAATTTAGTTTGAGTGGCTGTTTGCATTTAAAATGCAATTCTTGAAAAACTGACTCTAATTCAGTCTGGTAACTAATTTACATTGACCTGCCATCCAATTAGTGCCCATCAGTGAGGCTTAACCACAGCTATGACAGAGATGATGGAAAAATACAAAATAAAAAAGGTCCAAAAGCATAAGAATATAATCTCTGGGATCAATGAGGCATGGGGAAATCTTTTCAAATCCAGATTATGAAGAACCCTTGAAATAACTAATTAGAATAAGAAACGACAGCCTCCCACTTCAACCAGCCAAGTTGAAGAATTCACCTAACAAGGTTATTGGCTATAACATTGCAAACAAGCAAACAAATGGAAAAGACCCCAATAGCACAAAGGCCCAAATGAAGCTAAAACTGTATATGCCAACCCTTGATTTCGACCTGAGATAAGATGTAGAAATGCCAGTGATTACCACTAACTAGGCATCGGTTTGGAATTTATTTATTTTTCTCCTACTTTCAGAGCACTAGCTGGAAAAATAGCCAAAATTGCAATAACATCTGTAACTAGAATGTCATGGTTTGACTATAAAGTGTCCCTCAAGGATATGGGTTGGGTCTTCAGCTGGTGGCACTGTTTTGAGAGGTTGTGGGAGGTAGGTCTAGTATGGCAGAAATAAGTCACTGGAGTCATGCCTTTGGAGGTTTCTATCCTGGATCTGTGGCTCCACTCTCTCTATTCTTGGTCTGCCATGCCATGAAGTTATCTACCATAGGCCTTGATGCTACTGATGCCATGTCGGCTCAGCCACCATTATGGACCGATTCTTTAACCATGAGCTCCCAATAAACCTCTTCCCCTATAATTTGTTTTGGTTGGTTTTTCTGCTACAGCAACAACAGCTGACTAATACACATAGCATGAACTAATCTGTACATCCAAGTATGCTAAGCCCAAGTGCCAATCTTAAAGGCTGAAGGTTGAGCCACTTGAGATAAGCACATGCTTTGCTTGCCAACCAACCATATTAAGAAAGCCTTCTGAGGTATTTTACATCCAAGGCATAAGAACAGTTCTGGTGTAAAATATTTGCTTTGTTACTGTCACTGTTGGGCTGGGAGTTCTCTACAGCTCCACTGACTGGATGAGGAAACAGGATATTATCTTCTACTTCCTTGACCACTCCATTCTGTCCAATTCCTTTGATGCTAATAATAACATGTTCCCAGTACACACATGCCTGCAGCCGTAGCCCTGTGGCATCTGATCCTGTCAGACCTCAGAAACTAAGCAGGGTTGGGCCTGGTTAGTACTTGGGGGAGACCACCTGGGAACACCAGGTGCTGCAGGCTTGGGAGATGGACCCAGCAACCTACTCCCAAAAAGCTATCAGCCATTGAAAACCCTATGAACAGCAGAGAAGCACTGACAATAGTGTTTTGTCTGTTGTACATAGGGTCTCTATGAGTCAGATACCAACTCGACAGCACCTAACAACAACAACAACAGTACACACACATCCCATCCACCAGTTTTGCAAGCCATGCATCCCATTGTTCTATCTTAAAAATATTCTTTATACAATATATCAGTCATGTTAAAGTAGGTGTGCTGTTTAGCAAACATACTCCAAGTCTTGGTGGCTTCAAATAAGAAAGATTCATTTTTCACTTGCATGACATGTTCCTCCTTATTATCCAGGGCTCTACACACCAGAACCCATGTTGATTGAGCAGCCAACCATCTATAATGTTACCAGCTCTATGCCAAATAGCACACTAGTACTTTCATCTTCTGCTCATACTTCATTGGCCAAAGGATATCGCAGGATCATTCCTGAGTTCATTTCTGCCATTGGTATGAAGGAATAAAAATTAAAATATTTGTGAACAGAGCTATTGCCACTACATCCCTTCCAAAATTTCTACCTGTTCTTGCTGGGAAAGGATCATTAGAAAGACAGAAAACATTAATAAAGAAGCTGAGAGCATATTAGAGAGTGGATATGAGAAAATGTGCTGAGGAAGGGTGGATGTGTGGGGATGATTCTCAGTCACATGGGTGACCTATATTTAGATTCTGACAGTTGCAGATGCACCAGCAATCTCTCTTCTCACCTTCTCCCGACTTTGGCTCTTCAGCTGACAAAGAGTGACAGGCAGAGAGGGTGATAAACTGAGAAGATAGCACATGTGCGCGTGTCTATGTGTGTGTGTGCGCACACGTGGCACAGTGGTACACATTGGTATGAAAGCTCTGTCATGTGAGGTGGGTTGTTTTATAAATCCTACAAGAAAATGGCCAGCGTGGAAGAGTCTGAGAAAAAGTGGAGGCTACAAATACCTCTCATTACGGCACCTGGAGGTATACATATATCACCCTACCAGGAGCACGTTGGCTAAGGAAGAGGGAAAAGTTAGACATTCTGCAGAACATGTTCAATGCACTGAAATAGGTGAGTCAAAAGATACCTTAGGAACCGGGCATGGTTGTACCTGCCTGTAATCCCAGCAACTCGGGAGGCAGAGGTAGGAGGATCACAGGTTCAAGGCCAGAGGAAACCTGCATAACTTAGCGAGACCCTGTCTCAATTTAAGAAATACAAAAGTGGCTAAGGGTACAGCTTCGTGGAAGAGGATTGCAAAATATTCATAGGGCTCTGGGTTCAGCCCCCCAGTACCACAAAACAAACAAACAAACAACAACAGCAAACCTCAAGAGGAGAATGGGTGTGCAGCTGAGAGCTGAGGAATAAAAGGACACTCTAAGCAGAGATCCTACTGCTAAATATAAGCCTAGAATGTGGTAAATATTTTTTAATCCAGAGGGCAGCTAATGAGCTAGTCCATAAAGAGTGTTGGGAAATCAGGAAGTTATTTGGGGAAAGAATTCCACTTAAATACTAACTAGATGATAGAGGCAAGAATTTCAACTAAACCCCTAGAAAATACTTAGAAGAAAAATAGGTAAATGTTGATGCAATGTCTGTACAATAAAGATATTTTAAACATTAAAGCTATAGAAATAGAATTGCAAAATATCGGTAGATTTGGCTGCATAAAAATGTTAACTGATTTGTCTAAAAGATCAAAATTAAAATGTCAGTGTTGAACTGGGGGCAGGAGGGAAATGGCACCTAATATGATAAGGGATTGATATCATCAAGATATTAAGAGTTCATACAATTAAATAACAAATTATATGGCCAAACATATAAAAAGAAATGAAAGCTTGAGATAACATATAGGTACTATTTGTATCTACTAAATTAAAAGAAAACTTTTATAATACTCAGTCCTAGTGAGGATTCGATTAAAGTAACATTCTCAATCAATGAAAGGGAAATATAATATTTTTAAATGTTAATGGTAATTTTGTGTGTATCCCTACTTTTTAAAGTTCTAGGTTTTGTATCATTTAATCGTTTTTTTTTAAATCAGAGATTGCTACTTCCTGCCAAGACAGAGTAACAGTAACCACATTTACTCTCCTATATCAAACACCAAAAAGCAGAATAAAGTATAGAAAAATAAGAAATTCAACATATTACGTATCAGGCAACAAAGAATACCACGGATCAATGACACAGGAAACAAAATGAACCCTACAATTTCTGAGTTACTGCCTTGGGAGTTTCTCATTTACAGAACAGGAAAAGGGGATGCAAGGGAAGACTCGCAGACTCTGTAATTTAGATTAGGTTGGGAATCTAGAAAAACCAACCAGATAGATTTGCAGAACAAAATAGCAGAGGTGAGAGCTGCCCAGAGAGAAAACTCTAGAGATCTTCAGAATCTTTCCCTGATGTATTTAGCAGAGTTGTGATCAGTACATTCATGTGAGAAAACCATCTAATACTAAGGAAAGCTTTATCCTAAAGGATTAAAATGAGCATATACATAATAAACAGGATTAACAATAACATTTGTTTTTACCCCCTTAGACTCCAAAACCTCATAGGGCATTGGATAGAATATTTAGAGGGTCTTGTCTCAGTGATGGGGGAAAATAAACTCTACATCAGTCTCAACCACTAGTAATTTTTCTCCCAGAGGGCATTTTGCTATGTCTGGGGACATTTTTACTGTTACCACTCAAGGGGGATGCTAGTGGTATCTAGTGGATAGAGGCCAGGGATGCTGCTAAAAATCCTGGTACAAAATGGCAATAGTGCAGAGGTTGAGAACTCCTGTCCTGATCTAAATACTTCTCAGGTCCGGATTTACAGCAAGACCTGAAAGTGTCAAACTGTTTCCAAGTAACTTGCCCCAGCATAAAGTTAAAGAATATTCATAGGAATTTCAAAAAGGTAATACTCACAACATCTAGAGTCCAATACAAAATTACTAGGTACCAAAGAAATAGAAAAATATAACCCAAAGTAAGGAGAAAAATTGATCTATCACAATTGAACCAGAATTGACACAAATACTAATTTAGCATACAAGGACATTAAATAATTATTTCAACTGTATTCAATATGTTCAAAAAGGTGAGTAGAGACATAGATGATGTAAAAAAAGCTCAAAGTGAGCTTCTACAGGGAAAAAATATAGTCTTAGAAGAAAAATATACTGGATGAGATTAAAAGCAAACTAGACTTTGAAGAAAACAATTTAAACATGAAGAAGTAACAATGGAAACCATGTCAAGTGAAACACAGAGAAAAAGCTAAACTTTTTAAAATGAGCACTGTATTACTGAGTTGTGAGACAGTTCCAAGTAGCCTAACACGTTTAGTTGGAATCTCCAAAAAGGGAAGGATGGCGGGAAATATTACAAGAAACAAGGGTAGCAAATTTCCAAATTTGATAAAAACAGTAAATCCACAGATCCAAGAAGTTCAATGAGTCCCAAGCAAATAAAACATGAAGCAAACTGTACCAAGTCTTGTCATAATCAAATTGCTTCAAAATCGCTTATAAGTGGCAAATAGGAAACCATAAAAGCAGTCATAGGGAGAACAAAGGTCAAATATAAAGAAGCAAAAGTACTGATGATGGAAGACCTCTTACAAACAATGCATGCAAGAAGACAATGGAGAGCATCTTTAATGTACCTCACCACACACACAAACACATTGTCAATCTAGAATTCTATACCTAGTGAAAGTATCTTTCAAACATAGATGTCAAACATAAGCTCTTTCAAACATAATGGTTGAATGACTTTCTCACCAGCAATTCCATACAACAAGAAACATTAAAAGAAGTCCTTCAGGTAGAAGGAAGATAATACCAGGTAGAAATATACTCTATGCAAAAGAATTAAGAGCACTGAAAATGTTAACTACATACTGTTCTATAGCCTACTTCCAATGTGTGAAGCTGCCTGCCTTCCAGAGCTTCTCCACGAGCTACAATTTCTGTTAGGACCATTTTGTTGGAGGTGCAGAAGAAACACATGCATCAGCATCATTCAGTCAATTCCTGATTATTCCAAAGCTTTAGAGAAAAGGGAAACTTATATGCTACAAGATGGTGTGCTGGTAGCAACTATTGAAGAATACATGAAGAATACAGCACATCAATGACAGATTTCAAGAACTTTATCATTCTTGTCCTTGTTCAATAGATTTTTTTATAAAAATCAGAATTTTTAAAACACTGTTTAGCCTTAAGGCTAGAATAAGTCAAATATTTCATGACTCTTCCATGGCCAGACAATCAAAATATTCATCTGGGCTGAATGAATTTAATATAAATCCACAACATAAGTTTTCATTGATTCATTGAGCAAATACTTCATTCATTAGACCAATATATATTGGTCACTTGCTATGTATCAGGCATTGTGCAGTACCATGGACACAATAGTGAACAAGAATGACATACTCCCTGCCCTTTTGGAGTTTATTTATGTAAGATCCTATTGATTTCATATCCTTCAAAGATTTACTACATTTTTAAAAAGCAGACCAGATGGGCAATGTATATAACATCTTTCAATGAATATAATAAATCTCTCCTATCCTGAAAATTCCTTACTACTCTAAATTATTTATGCATGACTACCCACCACCCCTCTGGCTTTAGATTTTGTTCCTTGTACAAATCTCCACATTTCTGCATTGAAATTAGAACAGAGCATGCACAGTGGGGAAGAAGGAGCTCATGAAACTCCGTCAGTCATTTTCACCTTCGTCTGTGAGAATTTAACAGCATTTTCATTGCTGTGATCAAATTCTGATAAGAAGACAGTGGGGCTGAGAGATCTCAAGGACAGTGGGATGCTGGAGGTGAATGGAAAAAGGGGAAGGCCTACAGCTTGGGGAGTGTAGAGCCACAGAGAGCCCCAATTCCATTCCATGACTGGATATGTGCCACACACAGACTGGTGATGGACCAGTAAGTGCCCAAGAAGCATCTGCAGGTGATGAGCCAGGCAGCACCCACCCTCTCCACCTCCACCCTGTAATTCCACAGCCATTGCTAGGTCAACATTCTGCCTAAAAGGAATTCTTTTCATTTGTTTAGTTTTCCCCACCCACACCAAACACTACATAGCAGAGGCTCAACTGGTAGAATGTGGCTCTGCACTCCCTCAGGCCCCAAGTTTGATCCCCAGCACCACAAAAACAGGAGAAGGACCTGGCAGGCCACTTCTGAAATAATCCCAAAATAATCCGTCATTGAAAACCCTAGGAATACCAGAGAAGCCCTGACATAGTGCCGGGCATGGCACCATGTTGGGGAGTGATTTGTTCTGTTGTACATAGGGTTGCTATGAGTTGGACCTGACTCAACAGCAACCACAACTAGAAAGCAGGACACTTACGAGCACAGGCTCCATTTCTCTGTCTTTATCAAAATTAGCTTGGAAAAATGAAAGAAACAATAAATTGATTCAAAGTTGCCCCCTGCTATAATTTGCATATGGTTCATCCTCTCCGAAGTGCATGTTGAAATTTGATTCCCAATGTAACTGTTGAGAGGTGGCAGGACTGTTAAGTGGTGTTTGGGTCACTATCATGAAGGAATTAATGCCACTCTAATGGAACTGGGATAATTCTCACAGGTGCGCATGAGTTCTCTTTTATGACACTGGATTAGTTACCAAGGGGGAGGGGTGTTACAAAGCAAGGCCACTCCCAATGTTCTGTTTCCTGTGCATGCACCAGCTTGCCCTTCTGCCTTTCTGCCACGTTCTGACACAGCATTAAGCCCTCACCAGATGCAGCCACCTCATCTTGGACTTCCAGACCCCAGAAGTGGGAGCTAAATAATCCATCTATTCTTTATAAATTACTGAAACAGAAAACAGAATAAGACACCCCCTGTCTCCCTTTTTAAATGTGCAATCTCAAGTAAGTCTCATGCCTATACATAAAATGGAAACAATGATGCCTTCTTTGCAAGGTTGTTAGGAGAAGGCAATGACACGGAAAAAATGTTTTATAAATCATAAAATCTCATAGAAGTTCCTAAGAATCTTACCACCACTGTTTAGATATAATAAAATAATAGTAATAATAATAATTAACATTTGGGTATGGCACCAGGTACTTTCCTAAATCCTTTACCTAACAACCCTGTACAGCCAGCAATATCATTATCCTCATTTTCAGATGAGAAAACCAAGAAAGATAGAGGTAGAATAACTTACCTGTTGGGATCCTAGAGAGCACCACCATAACAGGGCCCATCTAGCCCACCTGGAGGACTGACATCTATCCCCTAGGGCAAGATGGCACCCAGTGCCCACTTCCGGGTCTCTTGGCATGGAATGAGCCAAGATGGCCCCTGCTAGCCTGAACCCCTACCACATGATTGGTTACTCCCGACCCTCACCCTGCCCCCAGATTGGCCACTAAAGAACATCCCCTGATTGGCCAGAAAGTGACTTCTAGTTTCACTCTTTGTTTGAATGTCACTCCTAATTTGTTGCGTCCTGCCCCTCGTGCCACCACCTAATTGGCTGGTGGCCATCTTAAGATAGTTACTATATAAGCGGAGCTTGCTCGCTACTCTGCATTGTTCCACCACTCCACCTCAGAAGGCCACATTATCACCAGATCAAGAGGGAAGACTGCCTGCCAAGGCAAAGGCCACCCCATCACTGGACAAAAACGGAGATCATCGGAGACCAGCAGCAGAGAAGATGCCAGCCTTTGCAGAGGACACCCAGGGGGCCCCTAGACCACCACAGAAGCCAGAGCCATGACATTTCTGCCTTCCCAAAGGGTGGGCTTAAGAGCTGTAAGAGCTGTAGCATTTATTTCCTTACAGAGGCTGTACAATAAAATCTAATCTGAAGGCAACCCGAAGCTGTCCTTGACTCTGTCCCGATCGCCAGTCCCCTGGTGTGGGGTCTTGATCCCTGTTGGAGAAGAAGAGCTAGCCCAGTCTTGGCCATGGGGAGGGGCGATCCACACTTACCCAAAGAAATCACACAGGGGGTAAGTGGTAAATTATCCTCTTGTTCCTTTTCTTCACATTTTCCGTGGAGCCTAGCAAAGGGTATCACATATAATGCATGTGCTGCACACTGATTATGTGGTTACACCTGTATACAGCCTGGAGGAAAACAGGACTACCTTAACCCTTATGGGCTGCCCTGTTGTGCTAGGCTTCTGCACACTCAAGTCTAAAGAACAAAACTTATCCAGGTTTATCAGAAATCCTGCAGTAGTCTCCTCTGTGTAACAGGGCATGACCATACTTATAGAAAGGTAGCATTAACTTTCTCTTTCGAGCTTGTCACTCCTCATCACTAGCTATAAATAAGTCTCCATTCCAGTGAATAGCACTCAAAACCACTCGTCTCGTTTTTCCATCTCCCTGAGCATCTTAGCCTGGAAATCTTTGGTGTTCAGCCAACTCAGTTTGGCTTTGCAGAGTGGTGCTTGTACCAACCCCCTGCACCTCACAGTTTGGGCTAGTTTCTGGGGGCTCTGAGGGGCTTTTACCTCTACAACATGAGAACACATATTGTGTCCATCACAAGCACAGCTCCCTATAGGTTTTGTCTCCTATGTACCCTGGATTACAGATTTCTGGTTTCAAGGTTCCCTGTTTATCACACTCCTAAGAGATCATTTATCTTATGTAGCTGCAGGTAAAGTCTGTGCTTCAAAGTAGCCAAATATAAAATGTTCTTCTTTGAGGATTTGAGGGCAAAATGAACATGAACCCAGCTTGTTGGGTTTTCTCTCCCCCACACTCATCCCACTTTGTCTTCCTGGGCTTTCTCACACAGATTGAAAGCAATCTTATTAGATCCCCTGAAATGATTCTCCCCAAATCGGAATTTCAGAGTTGATATTTTACAGGTGAGATCAGAAGCCCAGCAGGGCATGGCTTGTCTGTGACAGAGGCTGATGGGATTTCTGCTCCCCTGAGCTCCCATCACACCTGCTTTGTCACCCTTAAGCATCTTATTTGTTCCTAACTCAATCTAGCTCAGTTGGTACAGTGCCATTGTGCACTCTGGGGGCCCTGGGTTCTATACCCAGCATCACAAAAATGGAAGAAGGATGTGGTAGCCCACTCCCAAGACAACCCTGAAACAATTAACCATTGAAAACCCTATGAAGGTCGCTCCGAGTTCGATTCCCAGCACTGCAAAAATGAGAGAAGGACCTGGCAATCCACTCCCAAGGCAATCCCGAAACATTCAGCCATTGAAAACCCTATGAGGGTCACTATGAGTCGGATACTGACTCCACAGCACCTAACAGCATCTAACATGAGTTGGATACTACTTGATAGCACCTAACAACAACAACAACAGTCAAGATCCACATGAGCCTGATTTGGATCCACCTTAAACGGCTATGGGAGGGAGGGTTATCTCCCCCTACCCCTCCTCAACTCCCATCATTGCAGATGACCCTGAGAGCAAAAGACAGAGCTTCTGGAAATTCTGACTCCCACTCCTCTGACTTCTCAATTATCTCCACGTAAGAAAATTTGAATATTATACCAAATTCAAGAGCTTGAAACTTCTGGTAGCTACACACACCATCCTGAGCAATGAGGACACTGGAAAGCAAAGACACAGAAGCATTGTACTCTATTTGTGGCAAGCTGGACATATTTTCTCACTCATCATAGGCTAGGGAGGTTCACTGCCCTCTTGGCTATCCAGTTCCCATACTGAAAACACTATGTTGTTATTGTTGTTAGGTGCCATCGAGTCTGTATCCAACTCATAGTGACCCTCATAGGGTTTTCAATGGCTTACTGTTTCAGGATTGCCTCGGGAGTGGATTGCCAGGCTCTTCTCCCATTTTTGCGGTGCTGGGAATTGAACTCAGGACCTCAGAAACTGCAGCACAGCACTCTACCAACTGAGCTAAATCCCAGCCCTGAAAACACCATAGGAGGTGGTATTAAAGGCATAGCTAACTTTATGTTTCCCTTTGAGCTTAAAGCTGCCTGGAAGGACCCCTGGGTGTCTTGTTGGTTAGTTAGACCATGAGCCCTACCTAGCTGGACATTGAACAAGGGAGACAGGAGAAGAATTGATGCTTTTGAATTATGGTGCTAGGGACAATTATTGAATATACCATGGACTGCCAAAAGAACCAACAGATCTGGCCTAGAAGAAAGGCAACCAGAATGCTCCTTGGAAGCAAGGATGGCTAGACTATGTCTGATGTATGCAGTCAGAAGAGACCAATCCCTGGAGAAAGACATCATGTTTGGGAGGATGGCACGTCAACAAATAAAAGGAAAACCCTTCACCAGATGGATTGACACAGTGTCTGCAACAATAGGCTTAAACATAAATAAGATCATGTGCCTGGCACAGAATTGGGGAGTGTTTTGTTCTGCTGTACATAGGGTTGCTATGAGTTGTCTTGGACTCGATGGCACCTAACAACAACAGAAAGTATTGGCTTGCATCAAGTCCCTCTGTATTGGCTCCTGGAGTGTGTCAGGGATCACTAGAAAGCTCAGCCTCCTGGCCTAGCCTGCCTCTCCCTAGTCTCTTACTCATGCCAAGAAGTTCTGTTACACCTGAAATTCCCAAGCAGCTCCAGGGCTCTTGGAGCTTCTGAAGAGCTGGGAAAAATAGAAAATAGAAAACACCAGCAGCCAGGGAGCCACATGAAGAGTGTGCAGCTGCGGATGTTGCTAAATCTCTCCATCTCTGACATGGTCAGCTATGACCTCATCTATGCCTCAGTTCTGCATCCTGCTGGGCGTTTGATTGAATTTGCAGGGCCGGCAGACTGCACTGGTTCTGTTGTAAAGGAGCGCGTCATGTCACCATGAGAGATGGCACGGGAAGACATGATGGATTCAGTCCATTGAATCTCTGGCCATTATTAAATGAAATTCTGCTGAGGAAATTGGGTGTTGGGTGAGGAGTGGGGCACGAGGCACTGAGGGACGGAGGACAGGTGTGTTATCTGCTTTCCCAGGTTGGTAACTTCTGGCTTCCTGGCGGTCCCCTCTGCTCTGCTCCACAGGTTTCTGTTTCAAATTAGCACTAAATGAAATAGGATTAAACTATGATGAAGTAGCCTTTGGGTGGCTGGGCTTTGCATTTAAATTCTTGAGAAACACTGCATGTCTATGCTCTGAATACTTTTTGGTTCGAAGGGTAATTTGGGTTTGAGGATAAGAATGATTTTTATAGCTCCTTTTCAGGAAAGAAGAAAGAGTTGCTAAATTTACCAAAAGAGAATGTGAGGGGTGAAGAGAAAAGCCAACTACATCTAAGAGAAGAGCAGCTGGCGCTGGCCTCTGACTTCATGCATGGAAAGGAGGGGACATGGAGAGTAGAGACGACCTTTCATAGGAGTTGAAGAATTTTAGCAATAAATTGTAGCCTTCAGGTTGGGTCTTTCTATGCTTCCAACTCTGTGACATGTGCTCTTAAGACTAATTCAAGTGAGAGGAAGAGCCAGAGAGGCTTTAGAGTCTGAGAGAGCACCTTGTTCAATTCTCCTTTTGCCCCACCAACCAGCTTTTCGGCCATACTTACTTTCTATTTTTTTCATAATTATTTAATTTAATATAGTATAATGAGATTCATTGCAGCTCAGAAATGTTAAGCGGCTTGTCCAAGATGGTGCTGCTGGCCAGCAGCGGGCCAATGGCCACACCAGGCCGACCCCTTTCCATTGTCTCACACTGACCAAGTCAAGGGTCAAGGCTGAAAAATCAAAGCCACCAAGACCATGAGAGCCTCAAGAAGTGCAGGCTACACACTATGATTGAGGAAAAGAAGTCCCTTGAAGCAGCCTGAGACGGAGGTTTTTAAGAGATTCATCATAGAATCTCAGGTTTAGAAGCATTCCTTGAGGTGACTGGCCTTTCTGAATGTACAAAGTTCTTTGCATAGGTTGACAGGGAAGAGACTTCTTCATGCACACACACACAGCACTGGCTACAGATATAAAATCCTCACTCCATAAGAAGAGTTCTGAGACTGTTCTAGAAGAATGATTACATGAGAAGACTCTTCCCATGTTAAAAGCACTTTGAAATACTCTATATTATAGGCAACTGCTATAATTCCTTTATAATTTAGCTGTCAAGGAATTGAATTGTGTTGAAGAGTAGAGTCTTGGGGTGGGCTCTCAGAATAATAGTCCCTTCTTCACTGACCATATTCTAAAAGCAAGATCTCTTGGGAAGTTCCAAAAATTAGGAACATTCAGGGGTACAAATATGGGGTAGGGGGTAAGTGGCTTGCTACATATGAAGCATCAGATTTTAAGTCTAGTTGGGCAGCCATACTACAGAACATATATGAAAAACAGCTTACACTGAGAAAAATAGGTAAGGTACATGACAGATGAATAATTTAAAAATACAAATGCTGAAAAATCCTCAACCTCACATACATAGCAATAGATCAACATGTCATAGACAGATCACTTTTTCTTCAGGGTGTTGGAGGTTGAACCCAGGGCCTCATTCATGCTTCGCAAGTACTCTATCACTGTGCCGCACCCCCAACCCCCTTTTATACTTCTTTAGTGTTTTGAACTAAGATCTTCCCAAGTTAGGCAGGCTATCTCTGGCCTCGAACTTGTGATCCTCTGTCTCTGCCTCTGCCTCTTGGGTCACTGGGATTACAGGTATGTGTTGGGGTTTTAGCTCTAGCCCGGCTAAGATTAGGGCCAAACCCTCAACATAACAATGTGGTCGGTGGTGTAAAGAAGGACCTCGGGAGAACTTCTGGTGGTAAAACAAGGGTAGGTAAGGTTTATTGGGGTGCTCCCCTGATGGAGAGCAATGAGCAAGTGGCCCCTATAGAGCAGAGCTCTATCCCTTTAAGTGCTGGCTCTAGGCCTGCGGCATTCCATGCTGCAGTGCTGGTACAGCTCAGCCTTAAAGGCACAGCCACAGCCGCTGGTGTTCCATGGAGGTCTGATGGTCTTGACTCTCGCGGTTCGCCTTCTTTACCTTCCTCCTTCGCAAGGATGGGAGGAGTTGGGAGGCTCTTCATGGCTTGCTAGATGCCTTTGGCTCTACGGGGCCCCTGGGCTTGATCTCACCGGCTTGCTACAAGGTCTTGCTGGAGTAGGGAGCGCTGGTCCAGGTGATGAGGTTCAGGAGATGGCCAGAGAGGTCAGGATCAGTGGTTGAGATGGGGTCCAGGAGCCCTACTTTTATAGGGTCCTGGAGGGGTCACATGGTGGGGTTCAGCCAATCAGGGCACACATCTGGCAGGTACAGCGGGTAAACTGACATACCTGCCAGGTGGGGACAGTTATTACCTGAAAGTGGTGAGGGGAGCCAATCAAAATTAGGGTGGTTAGGGCAGGTCAAGCTGCCCGGGGGCCATCTTTGCTCACTCGATGGGAGGGGCTAGTGTGAGTGAGTGGGATGAGCCCTGGGGTCAACTAGGGGTCAGCCCCTCAGGCTGTCATGAGGGACCCTAGTTGAGAAATATAATTTTAAAAATCCCCAACAGGTATGCACCTCCATTCCAAGCTTAGAAATCATTTTAAATGGTAACTTTTAGCCTACTCTTCCCTCTAGAGTCTGGGTCTTCTTCCTGAATAGACTTTAACAAGTCTTAAAGTGAAACCTGCCAAGCCAGGATGGTTTATAACTAGTGCCAAAAGGATATCCTCCTAGTGTGGTTTGAACATGACCTGCACCCTGATAAAGCTACATGGAAACAACTGGTTAAAGAAATTGGCATTTAGCCGGGTGCGGTGGCACACACCTGTAATCCCAGTGGCTGGGGAGGCAGAGGCAGGAGGATCACAAATTCATGACCAGAGGCAGTCTGCATAACTTAGGGAGACCCTGTCTCAAAAAGTAAAAAAACGGGACGAGGGTGCAGCTCAGTGGTCCAGCACTTGCAGAGCATGCAACAGTGAGGTCTTGGGTTCAACCCTCAGTACTGCAAAAAAAAAAAAAAAAAGAAAGAAAGAAAAGAAATTGGCGTTTCAGCACCTAAAATTAAGAATTGGTTTCAAAATACACTTGAAACAGACAAAATTGGAAGCTGGATGCCCTCTAGGAAAAGATCAAACCCAGAAGCACAACCAGCTGCAGCTATGGGCTCAAGAATACGTGCCCCCAACACGCACCCAAAAAAAAAAAAAAAACAGACAAGAGCAATGGCCTCTCACAAGACGGCAAGGAAGATCCTAGTTTACATCTTTGAGGGAAACCAATTCCCTGATACTGCTATCAGGAAAAAATTGGCTAAACAAACAAGCATTCAGAAATCAAGACTTCAAGGAAGTTGTACATCTGTGGTACCAAATGTGTCTGAAGTATAAATGAAAATGTCCCTGGAGGTGTGACTGGGACTTCAGGATGTCTTAGGTCATCACATGCCAGGTCCAGATCCACTCATGATGGGTAGACAGAGTCCCCACATGAGGAATAGTATCTTTAATAAAGGTATCAAAGGGAAAATCCACCAAAAAGGGAAAAAGTACCTTCTGCCTCGGAGGGAAAGTCTTCTGAAAAGGGAATAGTACCTCCAAAAGGTCTCTTCATGGAGAGGGACTTGGAACCTCATCTTTTCTTTTTCTTAAATTTTAATTGGTCACTATTGTAGATTTCAGGAAATATTAATGAAAAATAATCTTCTGGCTCTGTGGGCAATGCTAATTCAGATTGGGAGTTGACAAGCCTCAGGCTTTCTTGAATAGGAAATTCCTGAATGACTCCCAACAGCTAAACTCCTTAAACAAAAGCCTTTGTACCAACAGCTCTACAGTAAGCAAAAGCACCCATTCTTCATAACAACAGACTCAATGGGATGACACACAGGTGACAGTTAACCACCCTAAATTCCTGCATGAAGTTAAGAATAGTCAATTGTTACAAGAAATGTAGATGCTCAGGTCGTCTTGGTTTATTTCTTTGAAATAATCACAATTTGTCCCTGAGTTCCTCTTCCACTTTGATTGATTACCACCTGACACTCATGTGACAATTGATCAGGTGATTCCATCAATGCAACCAACTTCCTTGCCCTTTTTCTGACTTTTCATAAGATTTAATGAATTGTAATTCTGTATAAAGCCTGCAGCTTTATGTAGCCCAGTGGCATCCGATCCCATCACATCTCAGAAGCTAAGCAGGGTCGGGCCTGGTTAGTACATGGATGGGAGACTGCCTGGGAACATCAGAAGTTGTAGGCTTGGGAGAAGGACCTAGCAACCCCCTCCCAAAAATCAATCTGCCATTGAAAACCCTATGAACAGCAGAGAAGCACTGACAATAGTGTTTCCCCTGTTGTACGCAGGGTCGCTATGAGTCAAATACTGACTCGAGGGCACCTAACAACAACAATTCTGTATAAAAAGACTGAGTTATCTGGAAATAAAACGGAACAAGATCACACTGCCTCTGAGCTGCTGTGTCTGTTACCCATTGCTGACTCCTCATCCGCCTTTGGGAAACCCTGGATTCTATCTAGGCTGCAGCTGGTCTGCAGCAATCACAGTCATCAAGGGCAAAGGCCTGGGATGGTAAATACCCAGCATGATAATTCACATCCCTGCAAAGGAAGAATTTTCAGAACTGGGATGCTGCCAGGCTCTGACTGCAGAATGGGAATTTGTTGAAGGCACCCACTGAGACCAACATGTGGCAACAGCAGGCACAGTTGGCCAGAGAGCCATCTCACCCACGCAGCCAATGACACCAATGGTATATAGAAATCTGAAGTCTTTAGATCACCTGCTGTCATGGCAGATTCTCAGTAAAAGGAGCAAGCTTCTCTGCATTCTAATTCACAGGAAGAGGACCCTCCAGGGCCCACCAACCCCATTCAATGAGGAAGATCATCAGCCTCTGCTTCATATGCCACTGGGCTCACTATGACCTTGGGTCTGGAAAGAGGAAGACATCATTTTCATGACCCTGCTCTGGCCACTTTGTTTTGGATGCAGAATCAGTAGCATTTAAAGAATGCTTAACAATGAGGACACCCTGTTCTGAAGCAAGAAACCCAAAGGGAGGCTTTCCTCTGTGAGGGCAGTGATTACCTTCTGTTTTCATCTCATGAAACAAAGGATTGTTTCACCACCCCAGGCTGCCTCCAGACACACCAAAGGCACAGGGAATGGACACATATATTGAATTTTTCTGAACAAAAGCATCTTGCAGCCTGGGAAGTCCACAAAACCTAACTGAATCAAGGCAAAGAGAACAGATCTCCGAGAGACACATCACATTTCTTTCCTTCTGGCAAGGCACTACAGCAAATTTGAAATTAGCTTGATATGTAGAAAATCGGGGGCTGGGATTTGACTCAGTTGGTAGAGCGCTGTGCTGCAGTCTCTGAGGTCCCAAGTTCAATTCCCAGCACTGCAAAAGTGGGAGAAGGACGTGGCAACCCACTCCCAAGGCAATCCTGAAACAGTCAGCCATTGAAAACCCTGTGAGGGTTGCTATGAGTCAGATACTGACTCAAGGGCACCTAACAACAACAACAACATGTAGAAAATCAAGGGAGATTATATTTCCTGGTGATATATGCTGATGAAAGTGAGCTTTTTCCCCAAGTTCTGAGGGATTGGATTGGGGGCAGGAAACTACTTCAGTAGCCATACTAAGGAAATGAGTTAAATGGATAAGGGCATATCCATGACATGGAATAATCATCCTTTAAGTATCTTTTTTTCTTTAATCACTTAAAACCACCATAAAATCACTGAATACACTCTCATGATATTAATATTTCCACATTCTTAGCTTTTTATAAATATTTACACATGTATGTATGCATGTAGACTCATTTTATTATAAATAAATTATGTGTTAATTAAAAACCTATGAAGTAATAATAAATAAATACATCCTAATTTACAAGTCTTTCTAGACTTCTCATTTCTTTCTGGTGAAGTTTGCGTTTATAGAGGGTGATTTAAAATACTGTGGGCCATGAAGAGGTTCATACTCTTTCATTCAATGATTTAACCTTCTATGGAAATTTCACATAATGATGTAATAGTGTACACAAAAATTAATATAAAAGCCAGGCACAGTTGGTGCACACTTGTAATCCCAGCAACTCAGGAGGCTGAGGCAGGAGGATTGCTGGTTTGAGGCCAGAGGCAGCCTGTGGAATTTAGCAAGACACTGTCTCAAGATAAACAATAAAAAATGGGTTGGGGGTGTAACCCAGTGGTAGAGCACTTGCAAAGTATGTTCAAGGCCATGAGTTCAACCCCCCAAGGACCCAAAAAAATTAAAAATAAAAAAGAAAGAAAGTTAATATACAAGAATGGTATTGATCATGGCATTTATAACACTGTAATAGGCAGTTGCTGAATCGGAGACAATTGACTAAATGTTTAATAATAGGTAGTTGTCTCAGGAAATTGTGGACCACCAAACCATGAATATTAGACAAATATTTTTTAAGTGTTAGTAATAGCCATCTTTGATTGTGTCCTTGCTCTGAAGTAGTATAGAATGGAGAATGAAAAAATAATCCAAACATACCAATGTGTGAGAAAACCTCACTGATGTATTAGAGGAAAAAGGTACCAATCTAAATAACTTTGGAAAGAAGTCTATAAGACTGAAGGCAAAGGAAAATGTTCATAAGCAGCATAATCTAGTCAATAAAGTTGGTTTCCACATGGGTACAGATTAACAATTCTAAAACCTTTCTGCATGTACACAGGACTTGAAGAATTAAGCAGATGGAGGAAGGCTGGTGGGAGCCAGGTTTCTCACTGGAGTTATTGTTAGGTGCCGTCTAGCCAGTATCTGACTTATATGGACCCTGTACACAACAAGTGAAACACTATTGTCAGTGCTTCTCTGCTGTTCATAGGGTTTTCAATGGCAGATTGAATTTTTGGAGTGGGTTACTGGGTCTGTCTCCCTAGCCTACAGTATCTGGTGTTCCCTGGTGGTCTCCCATCCAAGTACTAACCAGGCCCAACCTTGCTTAGCTTCTGAGATCTGATGAGATCGGATGCCACAGAGCTATGGATGCAGGCTAACTTGAGTAGGAAACTACAAATAAACAAATAGTAGAGCTAGAATGATCCATGTGATGATGGATTAGAATTAATGTAAGCTCATGCCTAGCTCAGTATAGATATGTTGTTGTTGTTAGGTGCCATCGAGTTGGTATCTGACTCATAGCGACCCTTATAGGGTTTTCAATGGCAGATTGTTTCGGGATTGCCTTGGGAGTGGGTTGCCAGGTCCTTCTCCCATTTTTGGGGTGCTGGGAATTGAACTCGGGACCTCAGAGACTGCAGAGTGGCGCTCTACCAACTGAGCTAAACCCCAGCCCCAATATAGATATAGACAGTGACATATAGAGATGTTCACAGACATTACTATGGTTTTGACATGACTTTAGTGAGTAACCCAAAGGTCCATGTGCTAGAATATAGGTCCCCAATGAAATGATATTGAGAGGTGGTGGGTCTTTAAGAACTGGGGCCTAGTGGAAGGTAATTAGTCATGGAGCACCACTCTTAGGAGAGACTCATGTGGTTCTTGACCAAGATTCCAGCACAGGAAGCTTTGGGTAACACACAAAAAGCACAATATTCACACACAATATTCAAATCATAGCCACATCTATAAATATTTCTATACATGACCACCTGTACCTGTATTGAGCCAAGGGTGAATCCTCACAAAAGCTGGTTATTACAAAGGGAGACCATCGCATGTACTCAGCCCCTTGTGCCTGCAGCCGCTTCCCCTTCTGCTTCTCTGCCATGTTGTGATACAGCCAGGGCCCCTCACCAGACGCCAGCACAATGCTATTCAGACTTGCTAGGTACTATAACTATGAGCCAATTAGACCTCTTTTCTTTATATCCAACTTCCAATACTTTGTTATAGCAACATAAAACAAACTAAGACTGATGATGTGCCTACACCAGTTAGAGGATACAAACATAACTCCTTGCTCTGTCAGATGAGAGGTTCTATAAGCAAAGCGTGTTGGTAGCAAGAAGCACTTCTGGCATGCAGTTCTTCACTTCCCATACCATCTCCAATAAAAGGAACACCATGGATCCTTGAAGAAATGGCTATCCTACAACTGCAGCAGAAAATACCCAATTGAGCCTGAAGTATATCATAGTGCCAGAGGTAATAAAGTGCTAAGAAAAGTTTTTTTGGGTAAAAAAATAACATAAAATAACCCACTCCACAATGATCAAGACATGTCAACAAGCTCCCAGTACTCAGAAGCTGGGACAATTTGAGCACCAAAATAATGTAGTCTTGGACCATAACATGATATGTAAAATAAATATCAAGTCAAAACTGATTTAAGTAAATGATTGGATAATTAGGTAAATGGAGGAAAAGAAACAAATCTCCCATGCAGAAGAATTCCAAATAACTTATATCCATATTCAGCTGTCAAGGAAGTGAAGCATTATTACCATTCACAAAGTGTGAGCTAAACAAAGTGACTTACTTCCAAAGAGGACAGTATGGAAAGAGAAGAATAAAAGAGTAACTTTACAGTAGAGAAATCTGGCAAACACTACTACCTCAGCCAGGTGATCAAGGTCACCATCAATAGTGATAAGTTATGTTGATAATACGTATCCCTGATAAGATGTGATGAGAATGTCACTTTGCTTCTGCAGTCTTCCTGCAGGAAAATTCATAGCCCCATCCATCATGAGAAAAATGTAAGATGAATCCCAATAGAGGGGCATTCTACAGAGTACCCAACCAGTCCCGTAATCCTTAAAGCTGCCAAGGTCATAGAAAACAAAACAAGTCTGAAAGACTGTTAAAACCAATAGGAGCCTAAGAAGGCATGGCTTCTAAATGTAATGTAGTATCCTAGATGCAATCCTGGAACAGAAGAAGAACATTAAGGGAAAAAATGAAAACATCTGAATGAGGTAGGGGCTTTAATTAATAACAGGGTACCCATCTGGCTCATTGATTGCATCCAATGTACCATAGTAATGTTAAGATGTCAATAATCAGAGAAACTGGATATTGGAGACACAGGGACTCTACAGCACCTTCCCTATAATTCTGTAAATCTAAAACCTTTCTAAAACAAGAAGTGCATTAAGAACAGGAAAATACAAACACCAGTGCTAAATAATATCCACAAAAAGTGGTTCGTATGCATTTAATGGCTATCCAGTTTCATTTGGGCTGAAAAGATTATCACAGGAGATGTATCCAGGTTGGAACAAGTGTGTCTCATAAAGGCAGCAATGACCTTACCTTAGCTGAATGTTACCACCCTCTAGACTCCCAGAGGGTGAGAAAGTTCCATGTATTCTCTGCCCTTCTTTAAGTCTACATTACAATAATCTTATGAAGCTTGAAAATAGACCCTCCTCTCCAATGGGCCATTTCTCTGCTCCCCTCCTCTACGCCTCTGGAGTCTGATTTAGTAATGTACCTGAACCTCCTCATTTTCCCTCATGATTTTAGCTGAGCCAAGAGGAAATTTAGTACTGAAACTACATTAAATCTTAATTGAGTATCTTTTATTAAACTGAAAATGGGACTCACTAGGTGCTTATTTACATCCTAATAAAGGACCTCTAACCACTACCAATACAAGACAGCCTCTAGGAATCTCTCCTGGTTTTTTCATGATGTCTTTTACCACAGAGTCTGAGTATGAAAACACTGTTGTTGTTGTTAGGTGCTGTCGAGTCGAGTCCGACTCATAACGACCCTCATAGGATTTTCAATGGCTGACTGTTTCGGGATTGCCTCCCGAGTGGGTTGCCACATCCTTCTCCCACTTTGGGGTGCTGGGAATCAAACTCGGGACCTCAGAGACTGCAGAGCAGCGCTCTACCAACTGAGCTAAATCCCAGCCCATGAAAACATTAGGTGTGGCAATAATAATATTGAAGATGACAATAAGAACACAAAACATTTATTGAGCATTTACTATGTGCCATGTGATAGACATTTCATATATATATATACATTTTTTTCCCTTAGGAATAACCTGCACGTAGCTGGGGATGTGGCTTAGCAGTAGAGTGCCTGCCTACCATGCACGAGACCGTGGGTTCCATTCCTCAACATTGTGGGGAAAAAGCAAGTGAGGAATAAGCTGCATTCAGAGAGAGAAGAGCACCTAAAACAACTTTATTTTCCTACTATTCATGACTTTTCAGGGATGCCATCTCATCACACACCTAGACAGCATCAGGCCAATGATATTTTGCAAGTCACTGTCAGATATACCCTCACTTTGATGGACTCAAATTTCAATTCAGTCTTAATCAAAGCTTCAATCTCTCAACCAACTCAAAGCTTCCCCTCCTACTGATCCTCAAGCCTAACTCCATCCAAAGAGATGAGCGAGGGGTAAAAAAGCTCTGACCTTTGTATCAGTTCTCCCCCATTGTCCCCTGACTCTTCACCACCTGCCTCTATCTGTGGTTGGAGGAGAAGACAGCAAAGGAGCAAACAAGCCTTTATCTGACTCATGCTGATGTCACCTTCTGCTGGAGTCTGAGTAACATATGCCCAGATGCTGACTCTTGCCCTGTGGAGCATTTGAGTGGGTCTCCTCACTGCAGACTTCTGTTGAACACTCCCTGCCTTGCATTGCCCCTCTGACCAGCCCATGGACTCCTCCTCAGCTCCCATTTATAACAGGATATTGCACAGCCTTCACCCTCATTAGGACAGCCCAATCCTGTTGGGCAGATCTCTAGAGGTGAGTTCTTTCCTTGGATCCACTCTAGAGAAAATATCTAGGGAGACTGCATTCATTTCCCCATGCCCCACTGTGGCCTTCTGTTCCTGCTCAGCCCTCAGGACAGCTCTGTTCTTTCCACCAATCCTCTTCCTTCTGTGCTTAATCCTGGAAGGACCAGAAAAAGCAGCTAGAAAGTGGGAAGAAAGTAGACAGGAGGAAGTATCTCAGTCCCCTCACACTGTTATGACAGAATACTACCAGCCAGGTGGTTTATACACAATAAAAATTAATTTCTCACAGGCCTTGAGGCTAGGAAGTCCAAGATCAAGGTACTGGCAGGTTCAATGTCTGGTGCATAGATGGCACCTTCTCCTAGTGTCCTCCTATGGTGGAAGAGATGAGGGGTCTCTCTCAGGTCTCTTCTATGGGCACTAATCCTATTCCTTTTTTGTTTGTTTGTTTGTTTGTTTGTTTAAGGGCATCGACTTTGTCTTTTTTTATTGGAATTTTATAATGTCCGACTTAATGTGTTTCATTCTGACATGCATTTCATTGTGACATTTCCATATATGCGTTTCATTGTACATTGCAGATAAATTCCCCCTTACCCTCTTGTGCACTTCCCCCCCCCGTCCCACCCCCCACCACCACCACCAAAGGTCTCTCTTACACTTGCATGTCTTTTTGTGGGAATATTTTTCTATATATCCTTGACTAATCCTATTTTTGAGGGCAGAGTATTCATGACCAAATCACCTCCTGAAAGCCTTAGCTACTAATAGCATCTCTTTGGAGGGTAGGATTTCAACATCTGAATTTGGGAGGAACAGAAATATTCAAACCATAGCAATAACAAATGAACCAAATATGCCCTTGCTTCCATTTTCCAATGATAGATTTCCAGGCATATGTCCAACCTGAGCTGAGGTGGGGAAGCAAGAACTTTTGTGCTGCATGAGTGAAAGTTGACATTTATACTGATTAGGCTCAACATTTTGATAGGAAAATAAAAATGAAATTTTACTATGTGAAAGTGAAGCCTGAAAATGACTGGGAAAACAGTGGGATCCACTCAATGTCTAAAAGACGAAAAAGGGAGAATCAACATAGCACTGTTGATAGGCAGTAGCACAAGAAAAAAGTTTAAAGCTTATCCATGATTTACTCTCATAAGGACAGAAGGTTCCAAAGACTAACCACATGGACTAATTTATCCTTGTAACAGTTTTATGAGGTAATATGCTAAGATAAATTCTCTGAAGAATAAACCTTTCTTAAATATTTTGATCTTCTATAAAAATAAATCAATCTTGACTTACTATCTTCCGTACAAATCTTTTTGAAACACACACCTCCCTTCTAGTGATTGTTGAGGCGAAATTCAAAATGGTAGAACTCAAATAGGGAAGCCATTTGGGTGAAGGAGGACTTCTCTAGCCCCTAATAAAGTACTTGAAAGGTAAGTTGGTCTTAAGAAGGGATTGAAGTCGAGAGGATTATTTGATTACATGAACATTCACATTCATGACTTACCCACTCCTGACAGAAAGTAGATTTAGATTTCAGTTGATGTATAAATCCAGCAAAGCACCAGGTATACTTACCTGCCTTCACTCCTGACACTTTGCAAAGCAATCACTAATCAATTATGTCCATATATTTCTATTTATTTCTCATTTTCCTTCTTCATTATCTCAAGTCCTGAGACTACCCTGGGTCTTCTTTACTAAGTTATGTCTGTTATCTAATAATTAGCTTTCTTCTATGACCTAAATGGAGTAGTATATGAGATAAGTTAGCAGGATTAGTTCTTATCCTTGTTTTCTATTTATTAGTACCATTTTTTAGGTGAGAAACAGAAGTTTCAATTTCAATAACCCCTTTTATGGAAATCCTTGCCAAAGCCACGTAGGATTCAATATGCCTTATTTGGATAAGAGACCACTTCTATTGGTAAAAATACTTAGTTTCTTTTTCTTCTACTCAATCCAGAATATTTTGAAGCTCTCATGTTTTTCCTAATTGTTGACTCTTATTATTGGTTCAACTGTTAAGGAGTTGTGGGTATATCAAGATTTTTGGAAACAGAATTGAGAATTAAGATGTAAACAAGCAAGTGATGAATATTGTTGTGGTTTGGGTCTAAGTGTCCCCCAAAGATCATATGTTTGAACTTTGGGTCCCCAGCTGGTGGTGCTGTCCTGGGAGGTTATAGAACTTTGAGAAATAGCATTCTAACTTTGTTCAAGCAGCTCCCAGGGGGTGGGCCTTTGAAGCTTTCTACCTGGAGCCCTGGTTCGGGTTGCTTTCTGCTTCCTGGTCTCCAAGATATAAGCTTCTGTGCCATGGACCCACCATTCCTGCCATGCTGCCCTGCCTTCTGCCTTCTATGGGCTAAAATCTTCTAATCATAAGCCCTCAATAAATATTTCCTCACACTAGTTTTCTTTGGGTGGTTTCTCTATCACAGTGACTCACTGGCTGACTAGTGCAGAAAACTGGTGTCAGGAGTGGGGCCATTACTGTGAAGAAATTTGACCATGTGGTTCTTAGACTTTTAGAACTTTTCAGGAGGAGTTTGGAAGATTTTGGAGATGCAGCTGAGAGAAGCTCTGAAATGTTATAAGTAGAGTTTAAGGGGCAGTTGTGATGGGAATTAAAGACCAGAAGGCCATGGCTGATAGAAATGTGGATGGGGTTCACAGGGTTTCAGAGAAAAATGAAGGCTCTGTTGGGAATTGGACTAGAGGAAATTCAGGCAATATCCTACAAAGAGCTTGTCTGCAGTTTGTCCATGTCCTAAAGATTTCATTGAGGTTGAATTCAAATGTAATGGACTAATAACTTGGTGGAGGAAATATCATAAAGGCATCAAGACAAAAAGGTCATTGCATGGTTGGTGCTTGCTGGAGTGTTATGGTGTGGATCTAAATGTCCACCAAAGGTTATGGGTTTGAACACTGGGTCCCCAGCTGGTGGAGCTGTCTTGAGAGATTATAGAATTTGGAGAGGTGGGGTTCTAGCCTTGTAGAAGCAGCTCCTTTTGGGTTGGTCTTTGCCATTTTTAAGGTTTCCAATGGCTGATGTATTCTTTTTTGGGGGTTGGGCTTCTCCCAAGCCTACAGCACCTGGTGTTCCCAGGTGGTCTCCCATCCAAGTACTAACCAGGCTGACCCTGCTTAGCTTCCAAGATCTGATGGGAGCAAATGCCACAGTGGAAAATATTTCAACTTGAAATTCTCCAGAGTAAAATTCAATGCTCATAAGTGCTTAGAAGAACTTTAAAATCTTCAGAGAAAAAGGAATGTGAACTAAGAATTTTACAAACTGCCAAACACAAAGACAATAGTCAAAAAGCTTCACATACAAGGTTAGGGGCAAGCATGGTAGTACCTGTAATTCCAGCTCTTGGAAGGTAGAGGCATGAAGAACAGTTGGCTCCACAGCAAGCTCAAGACCAGCCTGAGCTACATAAAGGGAACTTGCCCTCAAAAGAAAAAAAAAAGGTGTGATATTGAACAGTGTGAGCATAACAAGTTTTTCAGGGACTGTTTGAAGGGAAAAAAAAAACTTTAAAAACTTCAACAAACCACAAGCTTTCCAGGTAAGCAGGCCAAGATGTGAGAATGGGTGGTGGAACTATAACTAAAAAAAGCAAGGCAGAACAAAAACTGAGTGCTATGATTCTTGACAACATAGAAATGATATATTTTACAGAAATTGGAAGGGGAACAGAAAAAAGAGTTGAGAGTAATGCAAGTTCATAAATTTAAAAAACACAGTAATGGAATGAACACTGACTTTGATGGGCTTGTAAGAACCAAGAAATAGCTGGAACATCCCCAAGTATTTAGATGTTAAACCACACACATTTAAATAATTCATGGGTCAAAGAGGAAGTTATGAGAAAAAGAAAAAATGTAGCCCTTAACTGGTATCATGCTTCTGAGGTCACATATGACCCCACACTGCACGTACCCACACTAAGTTAAGTGTTGCAGTGTCCAGCACCTGCCCAGGGGTCTATTTTGACCCTATGATATCTGTTAAGAGTTAACTGGACAAAGATGAAACCACAAAACATCAAAGTTTTAGTATGGCTAGCATACTAGAACTGAGACCAAATATGTCTGTAATATTGATAAATGTAAATGGGAAAAGTCACCTGTTAAAAACAAGTATCATATCGGAATCTGAAGCAAAACTCAACTCAAACCCATGTCAAACTAAGTGATTCAGCAGGTCTGAAGATTAAATTGTAAACAAAGGACCAAGAAAATGTAAAAGGAGAAGAGGGGAATGGGGCCATGATTTAAATTTTGTACAAGACTGAATTTGGGGCAAATGTAGTAGCTGTGAAAAAGACAGCAATCTGAAAAGAAGATACAATAGTTTTTAAAGTTTATCTGTCAAAACATAGAACAAATAATCATAGAATATAAGCCAGAATCCAAAGAAGTCTCTCAAAATCTCACAGGTTCTCTAAATATTTAATCCCTGTTGCACTGATAACTACACCTGTACTTGTTTTCAGAGATACACTCCTCTCTTTAGAATTAATTAGAGGTAATGGGAGAAAAATCAAAAGACTATACCCACAGACTTTAGGAGCCATTGTATGGAGATGAAAGGATCTACAGGGAATCCTTTAGATGGAATAAAGATAGACATTCTCTTAATATAATAGGATACATCTGTCTCAATACAGAGCTGACCTTACACTTTACTGAGAAACACTCTTAAAGCTAAGAGTAGGGCTAGACGGTCCACTATCATTGCCTGGCTTTTGTTCTTAGAAATATACCTGTAAACATCCTTATACGTATCTCATGTCATGGCCCTGAGTTATATTTGGATGCATTAGCAAAAGCTTAATTGTATAAAACAATGGTAGTTTTCCAAAGGTATTACAGCTATTACCCAACCCCCACCACTGCATGGAAGATCTCGTTGACCCATATTCTTACATATACTTGATACCATCAAATTTCTTCTTTCCAATATCAGGCTGAAGTTATTTTACCCTCCCCCCCAAAATAACATTAATTAGCTACTTTGCGCCAAGCAGTTTCACATGTATTATCTCATTTTAACCCTATACACGTGGTCTATGATTTATGCTAGTTTGATTTACAATTTTTCAACGTCACAATGGTGCAAAAGGGATAGGCTTTCCATAGAAACTCTTCATACTTTGAGTTTCTACATAACAAACCGCAACCTAACGTAGTAAGTAAACAGATCTTTAATACCATTTCCCCTATTTAAATACTTTTCATAGAACCTAATTGCCCAGAATAAAGCTGGAATTATTTAGCTTTGCATTATAGACTCTCCCCAATCTAACTCCAGGGTCAAGTGCAATACCTCCTTCCTCCGTCCTTCCTTCCTTCAATAAATATTTATGCTGCACCTAGTATTTGCCAGGCACTGTGCCAGTGAAAATTCATTAGTAAACAAAGAAGACATGAATCCTGGCCTTAAGGATCTATAATCTTCCAAGGGAAAGAGATTTTGATCAAATACTGACACAGCTATACAAATTGTGAGCACCATAGGGAAAACATGTGTCTTACGAGAGTGTCTAACAAGGGTCTTGAGCTAGTTAAAAGGAGCATGATAATCTTGTCTTATTACATGGACAAGGTTCACACAACATGGAGTTGTGCAACATGCAGCCTGATCGGAACATTCAAACAAGACCTGAATGTGGGACACTTGATTTTCAAGTCAGAGGACACATCAGAGTTGACTAGGCTAAATGGAGGGTCAGTTCATTCCAGGCCCAGAGAGTTACATGCACATGGCACTGAAGCAGAAAGGTACTTGGCATGGTCACAGAACTGAGAGGAAGCTCTGGGTCTGGAGCATGGCACCAAGCCTCTTGAGTTCCATCCACACTGCGCTCCTCATTGTGCCTAGACCTTAAGGTCTTCACATATTTTATTTCCCGCCTCCTTCCTCATTAAAATTTAATTCATAACTCAAAATGGGTCATAGCCCTTGAGGCAAAGGCTAAAACTATAAAAACTTGTCAAGTAAACATCGAAGAAAGACTTTGTGAACTTGAGTCAGCCAAAGATTTTTTTAGGTATGACATCAAAAGCATAATATATAAGATTAAAATTTTTTTGTAAATTGGACCTCATCAAAATCAAACACTCTTATTCTTCAAAAGATACTGTAAAAGATGTAAGAGAATGAGAAGATAAGCCATACATGGGAAGAAAATATGGTCAGATTAAATATATGGTAAAGCACTTGGATCTAGAATACATAAAGAAATCTCAAAACTCAACAATAAAAAAAAATAACTTGATTTTAAAAAGTAGACAAAATATTTGAACAGACATTTCATGAAAGAAGATGCTTGGATTGTAGTTAAATAAAAAGCACCTAGTACTATTCATCTTTAAAGAAGTGCAAATTAAAACCACAATGAGATACCACTAACACACCTATTGTTGTTGTTGTTGTTAGGTGCCGTCAAGTTGTGTCTGACTCATAGTGACCCTTATAGGGTTTTCAATGGCTGATTGTTTCAGGATTGCCTTGGGACTGAGTTGCCACATCCTTCTCCCATTTTTGTGGTGCTGGGAATCGAACTCAGGACCTCAGAGACTGCAGAGCAGCACTCTACCAACTGAGCTAAATCCCAGCCCCCCAACACACCTATTAGAATGGCTAAAATGAAAAAGACTGTCTGTACCCAGTGTTGGTGTGGACATGGAGCAAGTGGGATTCTCATACTCTGCTTGTGGGGATCTAAAACAGTATAATTATCCTAGAATTGGAAAATTGTGGAAAACAGTTACACAGTTTCTTAAACAGATATCAATCATAAAACCCACCTGTTATACTCCAAGGTAGTTACCCCAAAGGAATAAAAGCATATGTCTGTCAAAGAATCATTCATTAATATTCATAGGATCTGTATCTATAACAGCCTCAAACGGAAAACAACCCAACGTCCATCAGCAAGTATATCATTAAGCAATTGTAATATAGTCATATAAATGATTGCTGGCAGCCATACCACTGTGGCATCTGATCCCATCAGATCTTGAAAGCTAACCAGGGTCCAGCCTGGTTAGTACCTGGATGGGAGACTGCTTTGGAACACCAGGTGCTGTAGGCTTGGGAAAAGGACCTGGCAACCCACTGTCCCCCCAAAATAAATAAACAAATAAATAAATAATCAGCCATTGAAAACCCTATGAATAGCAGAGAAGCACTAACAACAGTGTTTCACCTGTTGTAGATAGCGTTGCTATGAGTCGGACACTGACTCGATGGTACCTAACAACAACAACAACATATAAATGATTACCACTCAACAATAATAAAGGATGACCTACTGATACATGCAACAACTTGGAGGAATTTCAGAGTTATTGTACTATGTGAAAGAAAGCAGACAAAATTTCTAACATAAGCCAGGCACCATGGCACATGCCTGTGTTCCCAGGAAGCTAAGGCAGGAGGCTCATAGGTTCAAGGCCAGAGATAGCCTGCACAATTTAGTGAGACCCAATCTCAAAATAAAAAATAAAAAGGGGCTAGGAGTGCATCTCAGTGGTGGAGTGCTTGCCTAGCATGCATGAGGACCTAGGCTCAGCCGGTAGTACTGAAAAAAAAAAAAATTCTAGCAAATGCAAACACATGATGGAGGAATGCCAGGTGACCCTGAGGCAGAAAACTGTGGAGGGAGGAATTTTTAAAAGGCACGAGGAACTCTTTGTTGTTGTTAGGTGCCATCAAGTCAAGTCTGACTCACAGCGACCCTATATACACTTTCTGATTCTGTGCCAGGCACACAATCTTATTTACATTTGAACCCATTGTTGTAGACACAGTGTCAACCCATCTGGTGGAAGGTTTTCCTTTTTTTCGTTGACCTGCCACTCTCCCAAACATGATGTTTTTCTCCAGGGATTGATCTCTCCTGACTACATGTCCAAAATATGTAAGACGCAGTCTGGCCATTGTTGCTTCCAAAGAGCACACTGGTTGCACTTCTTTCCGGACAGATCTGTTGGTTCTTTTGGCAGTCCTTTAGGGGTGATGAATCTGTTCATTATCTTGATTTTGGTAATAATTTAATGGGTGTGTACATATGCCAAAATATATCAAATGTTACACTTTAACTCTATATAGAAAATGGATACCAATTCCAACTAAATAAACTGCTAAAGTAGAAAACGTATTTTGAAAATTCAGTTCATACCTCAAAGTTTCTAAGAACTCTCTCTGACCACCCCAGTCAACATCTTTCTCATCTCTGCTGATATCTATTAGTACTTAGAGTTACCACTATTCATTTAATTCCTAATGTTGACTGCCCTGTGTTGGTGGGTATCATTTATTGGGTGTGTCTCTGAGTTACCATCTCCTGAGCAGAATCAGCATCTCTGCTCTTCCTTCAGTCCCTGGAACAATTCTTTGCACATAGTAGACCCTCAACAAATACTCTGTTGAATGATTCATATTATACCTCTAGAGAAAAATATTTTGTGTTATGTTTCAGAAAACAAATCATAGGACTTCCTCCAATACTTGATCAAGTTGATAGAAACAACTTCCTAATTTATACTTAGGCAGCACATTGCCAAATACAGCAATTTCCAATGTGGAAGATGTTAAAGAATCCAAACACTATAATAAATACAATATATCTTGTGTGTTTGGGGCCAAGAATTAGAGGAATTCACATCATAACCCATACAATTAACCAATCCTGCCAAAGTAAATGTTTCAAAAGGAACTAATTTGTGAAGCCCTAATTTGTTTGTTCATTCATTTATGCTCAACCATTCCAAAATATGTACAACAAAATGCAGCAAAAATGATACTAAAACATTCATGTGTTCCAAAATAACTTGGTATCTCAGCTTCAGAAAATCTACCGTCTATGTCAAAGTTTTGATTTGATCCTATACACTATGGTCAAGTAATTATTATCATTATACAAGGTACCAGATAGAAAAGTGAGATTGTACACAAATTCTATATTTCTAGTTGAAACTCACATATTAGCTGGAGTAAATGTCGCTCCCCCAAATACTGAGATAAAATTGCTGTAAGTCCTCATTCTTAATTAAAGGTTGAACATCTTACCAAGCTTTTAGCAAATTCCAGGGGAATTCATATTATTGCATCTGTCTCTGGTCCTTTCTTTTAGCCGGGGTGGTACTGGGGTGCTGAACCCAAGACCTAGAACATACTTTGCAAGTGCTCTACCACTGAGTGCATCCCCCACTCTTTTTTCTATTTTTGTCTTGAGACAGGGTCTCACTAACTTACACAGGCTGCCTCTGGCTTTGAACTTGTGATCCTCCTGCCTCCGTCACCTGAGTCACTGGCATCTCTCTCTGTTCCGCAGACCCTTCACCAGTGAATGCGTTTCATTTTGAGAATTCTGCACTTCTTCCTCATGTTCTGCCTTCTGCATCACAAGGAACCATCCATGGAATGAAGCTTTTAGCTAGTTTTTGACAATCTTACCATGCACACAAAGCATTTGTGTGCATGTGTTAGGTTTAATAAAGCTTAGGAAGACCTGGCGTTAATATTACAGGCAACTTCAAATAAAACACTGGAAAGTGACACCATAAATCATTAGACCATAAGACCACTCGAACTTCTTCTCCACTGGCCACGTTAGATCTACAAGAACCCCATTCTCCATTGTCTAAGTAGCTCCTCACTTCTCTTTCCACCACTGGGTCTTCCCCACTCCTCCCCCTACCTCCTAATTCTCTTGCTTCTACTCTGCAAAACAATTCAGACTCTCCACCGCTGTTCCCTGACTCTTCTTCAGACCTATCTGGCCAAATCCTCACTCAGGAATGTACTGAGCAACACATCCCTGTACAGTAAAAAAGATCAACCCTAATTTCTAGTTCCCATTCCATTTGACAAGCTTTGATTTTAATCAAAAAATTCGCTATTACATTAGGAACCATTTCTGATGGACCATAAAATATTAAAAACATTTTAGATCTCAACTTTTAAACTGTTTTTCCCAGAAAGGTTTCATTGGCTGCCCAAGTAGTTAGTTATCCCTTCTACTTATTCTTAGGATTTATCTTGTTAGGGTGCTTCAAGGGTTTCTCTTCCATAAGCCTCTGCAGTCATACCAACATCCATCATATACTAGGCATTCAGTATTTGTCAAACCAAGTTTCTGATACCAATTATATTCGGTTAAGATTGGGCAGCCCATAATTGGTTCCAGGCAGCAAATGTGCAAATCTCCACAAAACTGAAGCTGTCATGTTGGAAGTTAGAAATGGCCTTTTTAAACCCACACAGGAAAGAAAAGCAGAGCTTTTCCTTGCAGAAAGGTACACCGTGTACCTTTGATCATTCCGCTTATTCTCGAGGCAGGCTTCCTTCCAGCCTTGACTTGCTACTTTTGTACATTTGTTCTAGCTGTGCTGCCTCTGGAATTCACAGTGCCCACTTCCCTGGAGGATGACTCATACTCAGCATGTAACAAATTATTTCCATTTTGATATCATTTGAAGGCACTAAACCAAAAGACTATATACCAATCCTACAACAAAAAACGGTTGCTCCGTAAGGAGTGTTCACCCACCTGCTCCCTCAGTTACTTTTCCAAAGACTAATTATCAAGCAAAATTCTAAGCTCACTGAGGACAATAGCTGTGTATATTTCCTTTATATAAAACCTTGCTCCAACTTGAGCTTAATAGGTATTCAATATATACTGAATTGCGTGGGAATAACTGTGAAATTGGCTCAGCAAAGCAGTGACTTTACCATGTGAGCATGTATATGTATATATACACACATATATAATATATTCATATGGGCTGGGATTTAGCTCAGTTGGTAGAGCGCTGCGCTGCAGTCTCTGAGGTCCTGAGTTCAGTTCCCAGCACCGCAAAAATGGGAGAAGGACCTGGCAATCCACTCCCAAGGCAATCCCGAAACAGTCAGCCATTGAAAACCCTTTGAGCATTGCTATGAGTCGGATACCGACTCAATGGCACCTAACAACAACAACAACATAATATATTCATACATCCATAAAGAGAGAAAAAGGATACCTGAATTATAGGGAATAGTGAGTATTTGTACTTGATTATTTATTTCCCTATAGATAGCACACTGTGTCATGTGGTTATTCATTCATTTAACCATGTATTGTTGTTGTTAGGTGCCATCGAGTCGGTATTCAACTCACAGCAACCCTACCTACAGCAGGTGAAACACTATTGTCAGTGCTTCCCTGCTGTTCATAGGGTTTTCAATGGCAGATTGAATTTTGGGAGTGGGTTGCTGGGTCCATCTCCCAAGCCTACAGCACCTGGTGTTCCCAGGCGGTCTCCCATCCAAGTACTAACCGGGCCTCTCCCTGCCTAGCTTCCAAGATCTGACGGGATCAGATGCCACAGGGGTATGGCTGCAAGCTAGCCATGTATTAAGTTACAACACATCATAAAGAACTCCTAATACTGATAACAAAAGATTTCTTGCCTCTTTAAAGTTGTCAGATTTTTCTCTCTGTTGGAGCAGAAAAGAATAGGAGGAGATAGGGAACAGCCCCCCTTTCCATTCACCTCACTGTTGGAGAATACAGGTGATATTATTAACAGGTAGAAGGAATAAACCCCTGCTGGTTCAAGCATCAAAGACATGCCAAGTAAGCACTGGGTGACCAAATGAACATCACATCCATGTGGTTTCAAAGGGACAATCAGGCAGTGCATCTCACAGTGAGAATTAAGCAATAGAATCTAATTTGTCAGAAAGGAAGCTGGCACCACCTAGGCATGATGCAAGTTAATTGCCATATCCAGTGGATGATGATCAATATATATTCAAGATGGTGGTGTTTGTCAACCAAAACATTTAAGCCCATAATATTTTAGAGCTAAATGGGCCCTAAAAAGTCCTGTGGTTCAACACTTCCCAGTCTTAGATTGGTTACATTACACACCGAAAATGATGGTATTTGTGAAGTACTCTGGAATAAATGAAGGAGTTACTTAGAGCAGGAGGTCACTGACTCAAAGTCTTGGGACACATGTGAAAGCCTATGTGAGGCCAGTCTCCTGACTACAGAGGAAACAGAATGCTTACCAAGACAACTCAGCTAGAAAGTTAGCAGAGAGCCAGGAGGAGAATCTCAGGTTTCTATCATCATTGGTGTTTTCTACTACCTAGTGCTTCTCCAACTATTGTCCCCAGACCAGAGGACCTTGTTCGAATGCAAATTCTCAGGCCCTAACCTGGCCTCCTGAATCAGACACACAGGGATAGGCCACCACTCTGTACTTCAGTGAGCCTTTTCACAGGTGACCCTGCTGCTCAGTCAAGTTCAAAAACATTAACTGTCATCGATACCAGATCTGTTGAACCTGAGGCCACAGGACTATGGCATCCGACCCTGTCAGATCTTAGAAGCTAAGCAGGGTCAGGCCTGGTTAGTATTTGGATGGGAGATGGCCTGGGAACACTAGGTGCTGTAGGGAGAAGGACCCAACAACCCACTCCCAAAAATCAATCTGCCATTGAAAACCCTATGAACAGCAGAGAAGCACTGACAATAGTGTTTCGCCTGCTGTATGTGGTCACTATGAGTTGGATACCAACTCAACAGCACTTAACAACAACAACAAAATACCAGATGCTGTAGACTTGGGAGAAGGGCCCAGAAACCCACTCCCAAAAAACAATCAGCCACTGAAAACCCTATGAACAGCAGAGAGGCATAATAATAGTGTTTCACCAGTTGTACATAGGATCACTATAAGTCAGACACCAACTCAATGGCACCTAACAACAACAACAACATACTGACTCTCATTGCTCCATAAGCTACTAGGTTACCATTGGGGTTGTCTAACTTAGGGCTTGGCAAAGGTTTTCTGGAAAAGGCCTTATAGGCAATATTTTTGGCTCTGCCATATTCAATCTCTGTCACAGAGACTTAACTCTGCTATTGTAGCACATCAGTTATAGGCAGAACATAAATTAGTGGGCATTACTGTATTTTAATAAAACTAATCCAAAGTGGGGTGGATTTGGCCCATGAGCCATTGTTTACTAACCCCTGGTAACCAATTATTAGAAATATTCTTTAGATTCATTATTTAAATGTTTAGTGTTAGTATCAAAATCACTTGGCAATTTATGTCATCTGCCAGTGTTGGTGTCAATATCTGCCTTTTTCCATCCAATTAAGATATGTTAAATGTCTCCTATCAGACATTGACAGCCTTGTGAACAGCAGAGAAACACTAACAATAGTGCCAGGTGTGGTACAGTGTCAGGCAGTGTTTCATCTGTTGCACATAGGGCCACTATTGTTGGACATGACTCAACAGCACCTAACAACAACAACAACAAATACCTCCTAAGGGCCACACTCTGGGCATACAGGCATGAAAAAATTTATCCCGTGCCCTCAAGTATTACAGTTTCATGCTGTGGCGAATTAAGTAATCAGATAAAACTATAACATTTCAGAATGTGCCCTTCTTAAATAAAATGCCCAGTTAAAGGTACAGATTTTGCTACCAAATACGTTTAAACTTTTCAATCTAAATTGACAAAAAGCATAATATATAATCTAAATTCTAAGGCAGAAGAGATGGCAACTGTCCTGGCAAATGCCATTTTATTAGGCTCACAGATTCTGTGAGTTAGGAATTCAGTCAGGGCAAATTGAGAATATCCACATTTACTCCACACCATCAGAGCCTTTACCAGGTGGACAGAAATGGCTAGAACTCCTTTCACTTGGCTGGTGCCTGGGCTGAGATGACTCAAAGACTAGACCAAACTGGGATCTTTGGTCAGAGCCCCTGTGCATGGCCTGTCTACATGGCATGGGCTCCTCAGAGCATGGGGGCCTCGGAGCAATCACACTTCTTACATGGAAACCTAGGGCTCAAGACCAACTATTCCAACAAGTAAGGAAAAAGAAGCATGGCTTTTTATGATCAAACTTTAGAAATCACACTACATCATGTTCTAATACTCTACTGACCAAGGAATATAAGTCTGCCCAGATTCAAGATGGCAGTGCATAGATCCTAACTCTAGGCAGATGGGGGAGTTGAAAAATTTTCAACCATGCTTTAAAACTACCAAGCAGAGGAATCAACAATGAGAAATGGCCTATCCTACAGTAAGGGAGATTTATGAACTTTTTAAATATGTAGGTAACACACTAAATCAAAGCCAACTTTGCTAAAACTCCAAGATAGAATAATATGTCAGAAGTCACTTGGTTTGGATATACTCATTAAATAGTGATCCTCCAAAAGAAAAAGTTAGGAAATTTTTCTATCTGTCCATGGAACAAAAAGGACTGTCAGTGTTGCAAAGGACTGAATGGCATGTAGGACATAGGCTTATCCACTATCAATGGCAGCTGATTGGCTATCATAAAAAGATAAATGTTCAAAGTCTTCTAAAGAGCTTCCATAAATCTCACTTACTGAAGAACCAGGATGGAATTTAAAGTATTTCTTTACATATTTTCAGGGGCATGTTTTTTTAAAAAAAGAAAGAAACTTAAATTTTATCTCCCTTATGTTTCTTCTTCAATAAAAATTGCTTACTTATCTATGAAACAAAGTACCAATTTAGATATAACTTTATAACCATTTAATATTGAAGATCAAGTAGATGTTTTCCTTGGGGAAAAAAATGAGCTGTGTGTATATTGCACATTGTTTTTCATAGTCTACTTAAGAAGTGGTTAGGATAACAAATAATTGGAATATTCTTAAGTCTTTCTAACTGAAGCATTTGTTTTGAAAGGGGTTTAGCCTTATAGAAATACTTTTTTCGACTTTGTGTGATTTTTCTAAAAATAAGTAATAGTTTTCATGGTAAAAAAGAAGTGAGACTTTTCGATAGGACAATAAAGTGAGTGGGTGAAAATAATGCTAATCTATTCCTTTTAAAAATAGAACTATACTTAGAGGAAAAGTTTGAATACTTAATCTGGAGTCATGGTGCTGTGATTAGTCATAGCCTCCTAGATCTTTACAACTTTAAAAGGTCCCCTAGGAATTATCTGGTCCAACCCTGTCATTTTGGCGATGACTACCCTGAGGCTCAACGATGCGGAGAGGGACAGAGAGAGCTGAGCTGCTGCTCACTAAATATTCCAGCTGTCTCCTCTTCATTTCCCAGCTCCCCTGTCTTTGCAGTTGGGTTGCAGTCATATGATGACTAGTTCTGGTGCATACATTATAAACAGAAGTGATATGTTACTTCCTGGCTGAAACAGTGAAAAGCTGGTGTGTGTGTGTCTCTCTCTTTCCCCTTGATGGCTGCATGTTGAGATGGTGCAACCACCATATGGAAGCTGCCTGGCTCTCTGAATCATCCCATGCTCTGGAGAATTGTGCAACACTCGTTAGATTTTGCAAAAGCAAGAAACGAACCCGTGTGGGGTAAGACATAGAAATGTCAGGATTTATTTATCCCTGCAGCATAGTTTAGTCTGTGCTAACTAGTAAAATAAGTAGTTTGTTCAAGTTCAGTCAGCAAGTTCATGGCACAGCTAGGACTGTAATCGGTCTCTTGACTTATCCATCTAGGACCTATATTATCATCCACTAAACAGTCAAGATAGGCATCATCATCAAACCGAATCTCAAGCAAAGGGACTATTCAGCTGTAAAGGGAAGCAGAGACAAATGAGGGTTGTGCTAATAAAGAGATAGTACCCGTGGACTGGGGTCCAAAATCAGTAGGGCATGGTCAAAAAGGAAGGAGCTACAGTCAAACCTCAGTGTTCAGCTTTCAGTAGAGACCAGAGAAGCCAAACACTGGCTGGGAGGGTGGAAGTTTGAGAGGGTCCCAGGCACTCCCTTATCTCCCAATTTATATATTTTCCTCCAGTTGGTAACAATCTCTCCTAGACTCTGGCCCAGTTAAGAAGTAAATCCCCAGAAAGAAGTGTTTCCATCTTCTCATTTGTGCACAGCAGCCACCAATATAAACAGGAACCTTATGCCTCATATCCAGATTAATTAAACATAATGTAGAATCTTTTAAAGCAACGCATCGGTGAAAAGATGAGTTATTGGTTGCTAGGCAACATCAGTGCACAGCTCCTTCTTTGCCGTCAGGAGCATTCCTTCCATCTTCATGGACAAAAGTCAAAGAGACCTTAGCGACAAGCATATATTTAGGTGTGACATCAACAGGCACCAAATGAATTTTTCCTGGAAACAACATACTGCAAAGCACCAAGCACTTCAGGTTTCCAAATGGCCACCTTCTATGCACAGGATAATGTTTTCTGCTCTGAAATATTCCTGTTTCTCTGTAAAAACAGGCCAGATGGCTATCTTTTGGCAATTATCAAAATAGAAGTGGAGGTTTTGCAAAGTCTGCAAGCCTGTTCTCCTCTTCAAAGTCAGGGGAGATTAGCTGAGACTCATCCAGTGAGAGATTGTTCTTTGGGTACCAAGAAGCATAAGCGAAGGGTAAGTCCTTCTCTTTTCCTGTGATTTTCTGAGAAATGGATGCTTTATTCCTGTACTGACCCTAAGTACATATAGCCACACAAATATGAGCCAGAAGAAAAGCTAACAATAAGCACAGAGATCATAGCTCTAGAACAATCCAGACTTCTATCAACCAACTCACTTCTACCAACCAACACAGCCCCTTACATTCATCTGCCCGCCCTCCTCTTTCCCCCTGCCACTGACAGCTTGGTTTTATCCTCTGGCCAAAAGCCGAGAGCCATGTATCCCTTACCCAGCACCTGTTGTAGACCTGATTTCCTGATCAAGATTACCAATATCCTTAGAACCCAATTTTTTGTTGTTTTTGTTTTTGTTTTTTGTTTGTTTGTTTGCTATTTTTCCCCAGATCCAAACATCAGAGCAACTTGCCTGGCAGTGAATTCCCAAAGCACTCTAGGATGTGTTGGCCAAGGTACAGCTGCCCCATGGACGTGACTTATCCTAAAAAGAACCAGAACGTAGAATGGGCCTCATAGCATTTCTATCAGGGACACAGAAAGCTTCTCAACCTAGAGTTCCTGAAGCACCTACTATGGACAAACCACTGTTTAAGACCTAGAAAGAATATTTTAAAACAAACACTATGGCCCTTGGGAAAATAGGACTAACATAAAATAAGGCAGAGCAGGCCACTCATTTCATCCAATTTTGCCTGTATGAAAATATTACAAGAGATAAGGTGCTCAGGGAAAGGGGCTGCAGATCATTTTAAAGATGGTGAAAAGTTGTCAGAATCAACACGGAGTCACTTTTGTCTAATCAAATTAATAACAATAAAGCCAGGAGGTTCTGAAAGAGGGGAGCTTATGCATGTGTGTCAGATACCAAGAACTAGTCACAAAAAAACTGTCAGAACCACAACCTTGCACAGAGGCCGCTGCACCTTCCATAAAGAACACTTCTGCAAGGACAACTTTCCAGCTGCCCCTGCTGTTAACTCTTGTGGCCAAGGATTACTGTACAAAAGTAACTTAGGTTATGCTCCTCATTTTGCCATTAAAAGCCTCCCCTTGTCTCCACTTTTTGAGTCCACTCATAGCTTACTATTGCAAGCCTATTCCCACTGTAGTGTTCTACTACTCCTGAATAAAATTATAATCTTGGGAGAATCTTTCCCTGTGTGATGCTTACATTGACTGCGTTAACACCAGATTCCAAGTACACTCCTGTTGACCAGGAAGGGTAGAGGTGCTTTCATCAGGGGCCCTAGAATGCTGTCCAAGGTACTTGGTGGAAACTGTTAGGTGCCATCCAGTTGAGTCCAACTCATAGTGACCCTCATTGGGTTTTCATTGGTTGATTGTTCTGGGATTGCTACAGGAATAGATTGCCACATCTTCCTTCTGTTTTGTGGTGCTAAGGATCCAACCTGTGTCCTCAGAGACTGTACAACAGCACTCTACCAACTGAGCCGAACCCCAGCCCCTGGTGGAATCTGGGAGCTATTTATTCTAACTTTATTGCATGTCCTCTTTCTTGATCTCTCCTAGTTCTAATCAGATTTTTTGTGTGTGGGAGCAATGAAGTTGGGCAGGGATTATTTTTACTCACATTACTCTCACTCCTGCTGGAATTGGACTTCTTTCCTGCTAAAACCTAAGGCCCCCCCTCTCCTTGATTTCTTCTCTCTGTACCACATCCAGCTTTGGGAGTAGTTGGTCCACATTAAATCCTTGGCCTCAGCACATCACCTTTCTCCTCTGCCTTATGTTTTCCCTTCTAAAGCTTTTACTGAGCCTGTCATGTGATCATTACCATGCTGATATTAATGAGAACACAAAGATAAAAAGAAACATTGTCCCTACCTTTAAGGGGCCGACCATCTAAAACAAGCAACCAACATGGAAATTTACAAGGCCAGCTGAGGCTAACTTGTGCAACTTGGGTTCTCCAGGGTAGGCAATGCATAAACATCACCAGGTAAATTTATTCAGTTCATTTCAATTAAATCTGGTGCAAACTTAATCATCTATGAGGCAAGAAGTCTCCCAGCAGCCAATTTCAGTTACTATAACATCCATCAAAAAGACAGTTCTTGGGCTTCTTTGCTTAGTTCAGTCTTCTTAGCATAGGGCATTGCTGGGCACAGAAAACTTGCTCATTAAAGACACCAGGATTGAAATGTAATTCATTGAAAGGACTGGTGTGTTTCTTCCCTCTGCACCTCCACACATACACACACACACACACACACACACACACACACACACACACATTCATGCATGCTCAGGGAACACCTCCCAGCTGCCATTTTTCATGCAATGTAGTTTATAAATGACAAAAGCAATGCATAAGCAACAGGTATTCTCTCCTGTTCTTTCCTACTTGCCTTCTATTCCTTAATGATAAAGACACTCACGGAAATCTGTGCTACATTGCCCTCTCCTGCACTCCCTACACGGTCCTGGAGGTGAGATCAATAACCCAGGCAGAATGAAAACCAGAGCCTGGTGAGGAGCAGTGGGTCCGCAAACTTGTACAAACCTGAAGCAGCTTACTTCCCCATTTCTTGATGAGTGGTCTTGTAAGCACACACCTAAAATCTTTGCAAGTAGATCAGATTACATCTTTGGCTTCCTCTCCATTGATGTGGTTTGCTACAATGCCCCTGAAAAATTAAATTGGTCTGCCAGGGTTTATAGCTTATGAGGTTTTATATTGTTGCCCTGGAATCCGTTTTTCTCAAGGGGCTTTCAGATACATACAGTTTTCCTCAACATTTCTCCAGTCATAAAAGTGCATCTTTCAGGATCTCACCCATGTTAAAATTTTGCAGAAAGGAGGGATCCACTTTGATTTAGTAGAATACATTCATGGCATGAAAAGACTGCCCATATACGCAGGATGATAGTCAAGCAAATGGAGGTTGTGACAAATGGCCTCTGGGTTAATTGTTGAATCTGAGCTTTCAGCCTTAAGGTAGTTAACTAATAAGTAGAAAGTTTTCATTAGTAAAACATGCCCAATTCTGAGTGCGAGAATCTGCCCTCAGCCAAGTAGATAGCTTAAAAGTTCACCCCACCACTTGGAAACACTATGCTGTTTTGTCTTAAGACTCTTAGAGCCAAGTGACAGTCTTTCATAAGATCTAATTCTACCAGTGTTCTCTCTCAGAATTTCTAAGTTCTAGGTATTTCATTATGAGCACTTGCAGCAGAAAGGAAGCACTTTTTGAATGGCTTGATTTTGCAGTTGATCTCAAATACAAATAATTTCTTTCTTGACTACTTAGATCTTTGTTTACAGATTAACTTTTAGACTCATCCACTTAAAAAAATAGATTATAGCATTTGAGATTGCTTATTTATAGCCAAGTTCAAAAGTTTTTGAAACAATATGGGAATCCTAGAGTTCTCAGAGTTCTCATAGGTTCCTGATTATGGCTTTCCTATTGAACTTGAATTTTTCCTATATTAAGATGTGTTGTCTATGCAGCAAAAAGTCCCTATATCAGTCAAGTATTTACTGAGGACTTGCCATGTATCAACACTGTGATATTAGTTTGGGCTGAATACAAAAAAATTATATGATATGATGTTATTGTTGTTGTTAGGTGCTGTTGAGTCGGTATCCAACTCATAGCAACCCTACATACAACAGGCGAAACACTATTGTCAGTGCTTCTCTGCTGTTCATAGGGTTTTCAATGGCAGATTGATTTTTGGGAGTGGGTTGCCAGGTCCATCTCCCAATATGATATGATGTTGTTGTTGTTGTTGTTAGGTGCTGTCAAGTTGGTATCCGACTCAGCGACCCTCTGTACAACAGGGGAAACACTATCGTCAGTGCTTCTCTGCTGTTCATAGGGTTTTCAATGACAGATTGATTTTTGGGAGGGAGTTGCCAGGTCCTTCTCCCAAGCCTACAGCTTCTGGTGTTCCCAGGTGGTCTCCCATCCAGGTACTAACCAGGCCCGACCCTGCTTAGCTTCCGAGATCTGACGGGATCGGATGCCACAGGGCTACTGCTGCAGGCAATATGATATGATTTGTTGTTGTTGTTGTTAGGTGCCGTCGAGTCGGTATCCGACTCATAGCGACCCTCGTAGGGTTTTCAATGGCTGAGTGCTTCGGGATTGCCTTGGGAGTGGATTGCCAGGTCCTTCTCCCATTTTTGCGGTGCTGGGAGTTGAACTCTGGGCCTCAGAGACTGCAGCGCAGCGCTCTACCCACTGAGCTAAATCCCAGCCCCTATGATATGATAGCTGTCCCTAAATAACATTACTGTCTAGTTGAGAAATAATACGAACAAAAGGACTCATTTAAGTACATGTAACATGTGAACTACTCAATGCTGTCATACACACAGCAAGAGGTAAAAGTGGACAATACATTGAAAGCCAGTCAGAACTTTTAATGAACTATTAATTTCTCCATTTCAGGACTTTGTTTTTATAGTTCTTCAACCACAGCAAACACCCCAGGCCAATATCAAGATCAAGTTCAAATGCCCCCTAATGTATGAATTCTTTGCCATTTCCCTTGGTTCATTTTAATTGTTCCCTTTGCCAAACTCCTAAATTGCACTTTTCTTGTAGTTTTGTTAAAATCATTACTTAATTTTGCTTTGATTTATAGCTGATTAGTAAATACCAATTTTCCCTAATAAGTATCTTTAAGGTACTTACTAGTTGAGACTTCATCTTTAGATTCTCCCCAAAATCAGCATCTGTATTTGTTGTTGCCTTATCAATGTTTAACAAACATTTGCTGACATTATTGAATTTTGCCATAATATAGAGATTATATATTTTCATATTATAATTTATGTGCTGTTTTCATATTAATGTAGAGTTTTCTATAGAACTTTTCCAGCTGAACTAAGGTATGTAAACATACCATTTACCATTAAATTATATAATATCCAGATTTTTAATAACATATTTTTCTCTATATCTGAGACATCAGATTTTTTTCTACAGAATAGAAAATAATTCAGCCTCCAAATTATAATATAATTACAATAACATGATAAATTTTTTTGTTCTTCAGCATTTGAACTTAGAATGAGAACCTAGTTAAGTACAGGGAACTCTTAAATCACATACAAAATGTGTAGAATAATTTTGAAAAGAAGTTATTTTAGTTATTATGTTGATAATAGCTAATATTATGCATTTATTGTGTTCAGACACTGTGTTAAGCCTTCTATATGGATTATCTCATTCATTTCTTACAAAAGTACAACTTCCTATATTTTGTTATTGTTATTACATATGCTGTTCTCTCTATGTTGTGAATTTGTCTTTCTTTTCAATAAAAAACCTCTTAATTTAAGCTTTAGTGGATTTCAGAAAGGAAAATATTTAATGTTTGTGTTCAATCTGCTTCTGTGCTTGGTCAGAATCCAATGTTTATTTAAACGAGGGCATCTTAGTACAATGGTCAAGAGAGCAGGCTCTGAGGTCAAACCGCCTGAGTTTGAATCCAGGTTCTAAAAATTATTAGCTGTCACACTTCCAGACACTGTTCGGAGAGAAAAGAGAATTTAAAATAGCTTTAGTTTCCTTAGAGAGATGGAGAGATGGGAGATGCTTTGCATCTAGAAACAATGACAGGATCCTATAGCGGGAAGAGGAGGAGGCAAAGGAGGAGGAGGGGGAGGAGGAGGAGGAGATGATGATGACTCAGGAAACAAATGAAAATGGCTGTTAGAAATTAAAAACATGATAGCGTATATTAAAAACACAATGGAAGTGTTGAGAGAGAAGGTTGAAGAAGTCTCCTACCATGGTTTAGAAAATATGATAGAAAAGTACAGAAAATTAGTGACCAATCTGGAAATTTAATCTTAAATAAAAAGAAATTTCAGAAGATAAAATAGTGAAAATGGATGGAAAGGAAACATCAATAAAATATTATAAGAAAAATACCAGCCAGGCATGGTAGTACACATCCATAATCACAGCATTTGAGATGCTAAGGCAGGAAGACTGCAAGTTCCATGTCACCCTGGGCTACAAAGCAAGACCCTGTCTCAGAAAAGGAAGGTGCAAATTTTTAGATTACAAGGACCCAGCACCAAGTATCCAGCCTTGCATTCTTTCTAGGAAGCCCCTGAAGTACGTTTTCCAATAAAATGGGGAAATGAACCCAGAAGAAAGAAAACCCACAGGTAAGGGAAAGGGAAGATGATATCGGAGAATCTTGATGACAATGACACAGAGTCACTGAGCAGCAGCCCAGGGGGAAGCAATGACTCAAGAGCCAGATTCAGTGGGAATGGTCATCACCAAGGTGCCTCTGCTCCTTGCCTTGACCCCAGAAGGGCTGGGTGAGCCCAGGACAGATAAACTAATTAAACATATGTACAGACATGCACGTGCACACACACACACACACACACATACACACACACACACCACACACCACACATGCACCTATGTGGCATGTCTTAAATATAGGACAATCTTCCTAGTCCTTTACAAATATTAATTCATTTATTCGTTAAGTAACCCTACCAAATAGGGATTGTTATTATTATCCTCTTTTACAGATAAAGGAAATGAAACACAGAGAGGTTATATAGCCCCATGGTCACAGAGAAGCCAAATTTCAAATTCAAGGAAAATGGCTCCAGCATCCAAGCTAGTTTTTAAAAACAATTCATCAGTTTTAATTTTTTTAATTTTTTGTTAATTTTTATTTTAATTGTACATATTTATAGGGCACTGTGTGATAAATCAACACGTGTGTGCAATGAGTTAGGAAGAAGGACCCAACAGCCCATTCTCTAAACAATTAGCCATTGAAAACCCTATGAATAGCAGAAAAACACTGTCAAATACAGACTACAGAAAATGAGTTCCCCAGGCTGGAAGGCATTCCAAAGGCAACTGCGGAAGAGTTTCCTCCTCAAAGTAGAATAGATCTTAATGATGGGATTGAGGTAAAGCCCATGGGACCTCCAGTTGCTAGTATGGCATGACTCAAAATGAAAAGAAATACAGTGACTGCAACAAAGGGCTCAAACATAAAAAGACTGTGTGCATGGCACAGTGTTGGGTAGCTTTCATTCTGTTGTACATAGGATTAGTCACTATGATTCAGACACTATAATTCAGAACCAGCACCTAACAACAACAATGCAATGTGTAATGATCAAATCAGGACAGTTTACTTTTCTATCTCCTTTTTTATTACTTTGTGTTTGGAGCCTTTGAGCTCCTTTTTTCTAGTTACTCATAAAATATGTATTAGGTTTTTGTGAACAACAGCTGTCCCACTGTGCTACAGAGCAGTAGAACTTATTCCTCTTATTTAACTGCATTTTATACCCATTATCTGCACACCCCTTCCTATCCTCTACTAATCACTATTCTACATTTAGGTACACATTTTTTGGCTTCCATCTATGAAAGAGAACATTCAGGATTTGTCTTTCTCCGTCTGTCTGACTTACTTCACTTAACATAATGGCCTTGAGTTCCATTCATTTTGCTATAAATGATGTGATGCCACAGAGTCCATGCTCTTAACCATGGATTCTCACTGGGTTCTTGGAACAACAAAGTTTCCACTCTCTTTAATAACCACCATCTGGGATCAGAGGAGATGTCCATCCACCCTCGGGAGTCCTGCTTGGATGTCCTCTTGACTGGTGGATACAGCCTCCTTGAATCCAGAAGCAACCAATGGCTCTGAACCTTTTCCTACCAGGGATTCAATACTTGCTCCACAAAACAGCCCTGCCACCTGCCCTCCCTGTGGGGAGTCCCACGTCCCCAGGACCCAGTGCCTCCCCTTGACTTCTCCAGAGGGTTTGTGTGAGCTCTTAGGAGAGCCAAAGCCCAACCAGAACCCCAAGATCAGCTCAGACCCTCCTCCCATGAGGCCTTCATCCATGGTAATGCCACCCTTTTCTTATGCAACTAAGGGTGCACTTGCTACTGGTTTTTCAAATGAAACAACACATCATTAGGACTATGTACTTGCATAACAATGCCACAAAGAGAAGCAAGAGAATGATCTGCATAAAAGTTGGGTTTTAGTTACCTCTGGGGGCAGGAGAGCTATGTACTTAGGAGCAAATGGGACTTCCACTTAACTAGAATGAGGAACTTCCTGTTCAACCCGAGTGGTGAGTACATGGTGGTCACTTTATTGTTAGTCTTTAAACTGCACATGCACATTTCATATATTCTCATACTTAAATCACTGGATACTTCTAAAAAAATTAAAAATAACACAGCTGGATCACAAGTCATAGTACGTGAAGCTTGTCTACACACTCCAGCCTGTATGATGTCAGACAATTCACTTTTTTTCATGAGACTCTATTTCCTCAGTGGCCAATAAAGAGCCTTCACTACTGGTCACCTCATAGCAGTGCTGAGAGAGGAAATGGGACCACATATTTGAAAGTTCTTTCCAGGCTGTCAAATGATTTATGGGCAGTAGGAATGATTATGCTGTCCAGAGCCTGTTTGCTAAGGATATCTCTAAACAGAGTAATTAATCCCCAACTTAGGGTCACCCTCTCACATTCCTCCTGTGCTTCCCAGATATGGTTATCAGGCTCTTTTCTATTCTTAGATTCTCTTTGATAGGATCCCAAATATTTTTTCTCTCTTGGGAATAACTGGATGAAATGAAATTCCTGCCATCAGCTGCTCTTTCTAGAAAGAAGGCACAAAATTGATATCCTTAATCACATGGCAGCTTAACAGCATCCTTAATTCGCTACCAATCACTATAGAAAGGATATTTTTAAACTATTTTGGCCAAAGGACCTGAGAACAGGGTTATCCATGGTCATATATCAATGGACTTGAGTATCAGCTCTTAGAAGAATCCAGAGCATCACAAAGAACAGGAGGTACCCCTGAAGCTAAGATATGGGTCTGATTCATCTTCTGGCCCAGAAAAACTCAGTTTCAATTGTACTTCAAGTTCGAAGCAAAAATCCATTTCATAGAAACTTCAGTGGTTATTTAAACTACAATTATTCTTGGTGAAAGGCCCAGTAATGAGACTTGGGCAGAGAGTTTAATATGGCACCTCTTTTTTCCTTCTTTTTCAGATCAATTACTCTGTGAAAGGCATAGGAATGCCCCAGACTGACGTTTTTTTTTTTATCATCAACCACAGAATTTAGCTAGACCCCCTCTGTTCTGCATTACAACAACACTTAGCACATCTTATCTTTATAGCATTTATTCACTGAACCATTTGGGGCTTTTTAGCACACCAAGTGCTATGATAACTCCACAAATCCACAAATAATCCAAGATAGCATCAACTCCATGGGCCCAGCCAAAAGGCCAGTGTCCAGTAACCCTCTGCCTCACCTCTGTGTTTTATGTCTGTACTTCAGGTTATTTTGCCATGACTGGGCTACTGCTTTCTTCTGATTTGCACCAAAATAAAGATTGAAACGGAACTTGTTTGTTTGCTTTGTCTCCCTTTATTGGTAAATGATGGTGGGGTACAGAGTAACACAGCATTGGCTTTTTCCATTATGCAACTATTACATCACTTTGGGTCACACTTCCATCAACTTACGAGGTTTAGGGAACCTTTTGACTAATATGTAGTAAAACTCATATGCATACTTGGATCATGTTTCCCCTATTTTTCCCATGTACTCATGAAGTTGCCTCGTTAAAATAGAACTATTTTTCAGAGGTCCTTATGAGTTGAATTGTTTCCCCCTACTCCAATTCACATGTTGAAGTCCTGCTTCCCAGTTATGAATGTGACCTTGTTTGGAAATAGGGTCATGTCAGATGCGATTACTTTAGATGAGATCATGAGGGTGGGCTCTAATCCAAGATCCAATAAGGTTAGTGTCTTTATAAAAAGGGAACTTTGAACAGAGACTGACACCGTAGAGGAAAGATGATGCAAAGATACAGGGAGAAGACAGCCACATGCAACCCAAGGAGAGAGACCAGACCCTACCCTCACAGCCCTCAGAACCCTCGACCTGGACCTTCCAGCCTTCAGAATTGTGAGCCAATACACATCTGTCATTTACACCACAGCAGTGTGTGGTATTTTGTTACAGCAGCCCTAGCCAGCTAATTTGAAGATAAAGAGAAAGCTAAAGAAATTTCTGTACTGTCTGTGTGGAACTGGTCTCCTCCTTGGGAAGTTTTTCTGTTTTCTTGTTTGGCTTTCAATGCCTTGCCAGTCTCCAGGAGGCTAAAGTTCAAGTGCAACCTCCATCAGCAGAGGAGGGCAGACATGCCAAGCATCGTAAGAACTTCTACCCCTATAATTATGCCAGTTATCATGCCTGGATTGGCCTAACAAAATAGACCTGTCCTGTACAAAGGACCCAGGCTATGAAACAAAGATCCTGGCTCTTAGTGCCTGCCTCTTCATCTACAGGAACCATTGGCGCAGCAGCTACAGGCAGTTTGAGTCCACCTGGCCCGTGCCTCCAGGACCCTGGTAGCAGGTGTGTGGCCTCGCCCCAGCGGCAGACTTCTGCATGCCCCACTGCGCCCAGACATCCCACAGGCTCCTCGGGACCAGCCCCAGGCCCCTTCTGCAGCCTCTCCCTCTCCCAAAGCCGCATTCCCTGAACAAAAGCCCTCAACACAGGACTTGCCTTTACTTTCCTTCCTTTGCTTCACTGAAATAAACCTAAAGGCCTCAGCTAACACCTGAAGTGACGCAGGCTCACCTGACTGAGCCCTTGAACTTGTTAGACCTGATGCTGACTCGAGGGAGACAGTTTGGAGCTGAGTTAGATTGTTGGACACTGGCTGGTGTCTGAAAGGTGGAACACTGGGCAATGGCAGCCATGAAGGTTCTCAGCTTGCGAGCAGCACTTATAAAGCCTTTTTACCAAATCATTGCAGACCCCAAGAGGCATCTGCAGGTCTCAGTCCTATTCCTAAACCCAGTTTGGATCCAGGAAGCCATAATTGATAAACATCTCTTTGACAAGAGACCGCAGATAACACCCTGCAGCGATGACAGAAACTTTCTTGAAAATACCCTGCCATACTAGAACTGAAAGATGGGTTAATTATGCATACCTCTTGGCCCGACCCCACCTTTTCCTCTGTTTAAACCTGAAGCTTATGTAAGTTGCTGGAAGATGGACTTGGGGTCACCTGTTCCTCTTCTCAAAGGGCACATGTATGAAATCTTGTTTCTCTGGTTTTCATCATTACTCATGTCTTTAATTAGCAGATTGGGGACAGGGTGGCAGAGCCTAGATTTGGGAATTGGGGCTTCACCCTAAAACCCGCTTACAAGCTGTCCTTCAAAAAAAAACTCTAAAGGAGGTCACACTAGGCTGACCACTTCTCCATGGTTTGCCCAGATGTTCCCAGGTTCAGATCCTGGTGACTCCTTCAGTTCCAGACACACATGCTAGCTCATGTTCTCTCTCCCCACCTCCTCTCCTCCCCTCCCCTCCCCTCCCCTTCTCCTCCTCCTCCTCCTCCTTCTTTTTCTTCTTCTTCTTCTTCTTCTTCTTCTTCTTCTTCTTCTTCTTCTTCTTC